>LPNX010376637.1:814210-872163 GCA_001517045.1 Pseudotsuga menziesii
GAGAAACGTTAAGACGCAAAGACGACTTCACTATGGATTTCCATAGGGTAACAGCCTGCCGCATCCACTTTAGTGGGTTGCCCCAAACCCTTGTTGTTTCCTTCTTGCAAGCGTGTTTGTTTTTTGTATGTTTGATTTATTTTGCTGCAAAAGTGTGTTTACCTTTCCTGTAAGGCGTGTTTACTTTCTTGCAATTTATTTTCATCCAAGTGTGTTTTTCTTTTTGCAAGTTTGGGTGTGTTTACTTTCTGCAATTTAATTTCAAGAGTATTTCATTTTATGTAAGAGCAGCGTGTAGTCTTGATTAGAATCATTTAAAACATATCTAAATCAAATAAAAATAAAAACTTGGGTGCTGTAAGAGCCCCATACATTGATCCTTGTGCGAAACATGAACAAGACAACTGACAGAAATGGATGCAGAAGTAACCATCAATTTGGGAAAACTTTCTCAAATCCTAGCTGCAGTTGGGAGTTCTTCTTATCAGGTAGAACACATATTGACAGCAGTTAAGAGTTTATCTACCTCTTCTGACACAACAAATGAACCAAAGTCCCAAGAGCCACAAAAAGACATTCCTTGCCAAATTGTAGAGGAAATTGACAACTTGGGTGTTACATCGGATGGAAGGCAGCTGAAAATTGAGGAGGTATCAGTAAATCCTCTATGTACTTCCGAAATCAATCAATTAGAAGAAGGGGATCTACCTGATATGATGAAGGAAGGTGAGTACCAGGACTACTTCGAAAGTTGGTTCCAAGAGGCAACCAGACTACAACACCATTTCCTCCCTCAACACCTTTTGTTGCAGAAGCAAGTAAGTCAGTTGGTTCTCCTTATCCAGGTAATCATTGCAACAACTTTTTCATATGTGGATAAAGGTATATTTTTAATTTTACTTCGCACTTGGTTACATTGGAAGCATTCCTATACTTGAATAGAAATGTTTTCTTTCTTCTTAGGTAGAGTAGGAAAATATGTATATAAATAAAAAAAAGTTGCATGTTTAGTTAGAAATTAATGCAACTTTGTTGTTTTCTTTCTTTTCAATAAAATGATAAGATCTTTAACCAAAATTTATACCTTCTCTCCAATCCATACTTTCAGAAAGTTTATTATGACAGCAGCTCATAGCCTATGCCAGAGGGTAATATGAAATTATGACTGTTCTATACACATAAGACCAATTGGTGATGGACAGGTTACATTTGTGGTAATGGACATTGGTTAAAGCTATATCACATACATCTTTTTAACGTGAGTCAACAATTGGAACTAGAGCTGGTAGGGGGAGAAAGGATTTCTTCATCTCTTACTCTCTCCAAGTAACATTCAATAAAATTGTTTTTGTATATATGTACAGGAAGTTGTTTTTGTTTTTATTAGGTTTCTTTTGAAAGGTGCAGATATTCTTTTTAGGCTCAGGATGTTTTGAACACAACAGGGAAGTCTTTTGTTATTATTTCTATTTTTCAGCTATGATTGTTTTTTTTGGCAAGAGACTGTGTTAATTGGGTAATTTCTGGGCTGCACCGGTAATTAGAATGTCTGTATCAGGTAAATGTATGTGTGCTGTCATATTTTTCAGAACTGTTCTGGCTATTCATATGAGTACTTAACCACCAGGCATTGTCTACATTAGTGCTTTAAGCTTCCCAAATATTTCCTGCTTATGAACTTATGGGTTGCTAGGACCATTTGACCTGGTTTCACGTTAGATGGAGCGAGGGAATTGTTTTTAGTGACAGCTATGGGCATTAAATTATTTTTAAGACAGGCATCATTTTGGAAAAAGGTGTCCAGGACTGGGCAGTTTGGGGTTATTATCTATTGGCTGATATAATACTTAATACATATATATACATTGTTGTACAGCCACTTTGTGATTTTCACTTTTTTTACAGTTGCAAAGGTTAGTTGTTCATCTGGGCAAATTTTTACAGGCATGTACAAAGAATACTCTTCTAATTTTGGTACCATCCCACTCCTAGATGGTTTTCAGAGCAGCTCCCCCACTCATCTATGCTTGAGCAAATCATAAATTTTATCTTTAAGGTGAAATCGGGACAAGAGCCTCTGATAGAAAATGGGTGCAAGAGGTTAACCCGCCGGGATACTGAACAGGTCCGCTGGCAGCGGGTACCGACCTGTGGTATAAACAGGCAAACCCATCAGGGTGCTGAACAGGCCTGTTGGCAATGGGGCATCTGCCTGGGGAAGAAGCTTCTTAGATGTTACACTTACCCCACCGGAGTACTGAACGGGCTTGCTGGCAGTGGGTTCTGACTCTAATGTCTCCTTTAACAGCCTCATCTATACTTGTCCGTATGAACGATGTACCTACGTAAAGGTAAAGGAGAGGTCATAAGAGTGGTTAAATAAAATTTAATAAACTCCTTGAAAAAGTTAATTGATAGCCAATTGATAATCATCTCTAGCTGTTCTACATTTTGGGTTACCTGGTTCTTGTCAAAAAAAAGAAAGTTTATGCCTGATATTTTCTAAGTCTTGAACATAGTTAAAGATTTCAGTCTAGTTTTTGGCACTACTCAAACTATCCTGTGTGAAGCTGGGTCAAAGAGGACCACTATCCCATTAGCTTCTGTTAGCATTCATTTTGTCTTGTGGCCTATGTCTTGGTGGAAACAGTTCTGTATGAATGGAAAGAATAAAGTTTGCATTTACGATTGTTTGAGCATTGTAGTTACATAGGAGTAAGGGTGATTGATTGAAGTTTGCATTCCGATTGTTGTTTTGTATTGTTAATAGAAATTGATTTTATGACATAGTTTGGTTTCTTGTGTGATTAGGGGCAGCAGCAAGCTGGCAATAAGGTAATTATGCCATGAACTGTTTGGGTCAAACAAATTTTAATTCAGTTTATTTGTTATTAACTCACTTGAGTGTGCATATTGGGAAAGTTAATGGTTTAACATCACTGTGTGAGTGCATTTACTTGAATAGCACAGCTGCTGCTCAAGATGCTGGTAATTACTACTATGCTGGTAATTTTTGTTTCTTTTTACCAACCTGAAAGCACTGTTGTATTTTACATTGGCTGAAGTACTGGATTAAATGCTGGATGAAGTGCTGGAATAGAAAAAAATTGCCAAATTGACATGGCAAAGGTAAAGAAATGCTGATAAAGGTAATGCACATGGCATGATTGGGTAAGTCTTAATTGCTATATTGAGGTTTCTGGTTATAATTAAATGCTTTTGCCATTACTAAAAAATTGATGAGCTATGAACTACCATAATAACTTTGGCATTCATTTAATTGATACATTACAGTTTTTCTTTCATGTTGTTAATTTGGACAATATTTCATCCTTTATTATTGATTGGCAACCTGTAATAACAATCATAACCTTGTCTTATTGCAATTGGGGTTTTTAAGAGTTGTGAGGTTAGTTGTCCCAATTTGGCTAATTTATGGAGACTCCTTGATAGTTATTTCATGGCTCAATTGATTGTCGGCATTTGATGTTCTGTTCTGATGCCTTGGTGCAAAAATATAAGATATTCGATCCACGTGGCTTTTCAGGTGATCTTCAAGCACGTTTTCCAAGAGCATAATTCTCTAGCAAATGGACTTTCTAAGACGGCTCTGAATTTGGATTTGGGCCCTGGTTATTTCTTTGAGTTTTTGGATGGCATGGCCATTAATTAGGGCCACTTTGTTCTATTTTAGATGCTGAGTTTCTCAGCTTTGTGCCATCAGCTTCATGTGTTTTTCTCATGATTTGTTTTGGACCAAGTCCTTCTGTTAGCAAGTTTTGCTCCTGGGACACTTGATTGTTGATCACCACAGATGTTCCTCAGCATATCTGACCTGCTACATGCGGGAATGATGAGTAAAGTCTGCAAAATCAGACTTTAATTCTATCAGACTTTACTTTGAGTTCCAAATCTGGTTGTATGAGACTTTCTTGCAGAGGGACCTGCAAGATCTTTGGGTTGGGGGAGATGTTGGTCTCTTATTATTGGCTGTCCAATACATTATTTTCCAGCATAAGACTTATAAAACCACATGATATATTAGTTTTATTAATGTTTATTTGTGTATGGTTATGCTTTTATGGAGACCAACGTGGACAAAGGCTTGGTAAGTGATTTTTGGTTATTTTATATTGTTTTATGTATAAATTTGGTTTTTTAAATCTCCATATAAATATCCAGTCAACTGATGGGTCGTTGTTTCCTTTGTGCAGGGGTTTCGGTGCTCCAGGGCAAGTTCACGCTAGCTGCACCAGTGATTCGGGGGCTTTGATCCACAATGGAAGCATTCTTCTTAGATTTTCCATCGCCTTGCAGATGCCTACGCAAACTTTCCAGGTGCTGTTTTGGGGATGATCTTCATTCAAGGAGCTGTTACCCTCCATTTTTTTAGCAATGTATGGATCTCAAGCAGTCTGGCAATGTCATTCCCGTCCTTGATCAGGAACCTGATTTCGGGCTCAATTTCTGAGCAATCGATTGGGAGTTACTCAAAACGGTTCGAAACCCACTTCACAAATGGCCCTGTTTACTCCTAACCGAGGGAAGTTTTCAGAATTTCTCAATGAATGTGGAGAAATCCTTTCCGGAACAGACATGGTTTTGCCAGATTTGGTGTTGGCCGTTTTCTGGGTAGTTGCTCAAATCTCTGCATTCTGGGATGGATATTGTCCATCTGTTCATGTATAAATAAAGCATTAAGAAGAGGATACTGAGAGAAGATTGTAATACTCCATTTTATTAATACAACCAGCGTTTGTTCCCTTTAAAGGTTTCAGCTTAGAACTGGAAGGCGTTGAGGGAGGGCCCCCTTCAGCACCAACCTTGGTATTTTGCATTGTGTGTTTTGTAATCACAGGTTAATGTTTCTCTGCTTTGATATTGTTCTATAGAATGTTGATGTTTTATTCATATGCATGTTTGCAGATTCGTAGTCATTTGTAATTGATTTAGTCTGCTGAGTAAATTCAGGAATAGTTTGTATTTAACGCCCCTTTCTAGTTTTCAGCTTGGATTGTATATTAATGGCCATGATTATTGTTTAGGGTTATTGTATTTATAAATTGTGTGATGGTTTGATTCAAGTTTTGCTTTGTGAAGGGTTACAAGTGGACTGAGATTTCATATTGTTTTTATTGCCAGCATATAGCGATATAGTGATAGCTGCAGGGTTGGATTAGATTCTGTTTGTTCACAGTACTGTAGAAGGAATTAAGGAATGGTGTGGGTTTAAATATTCTCTTCGATTTCCAGTATGAAGCGTAGTATTGGCAATTTGGTTAATGAAATCGATTCTAGCTATTGAAGAACCTTTTTGCTGCAGCATGAGAATAGTTGATGAACAGCTCATCCCTTTCACTTTGGAGTTTGCAGAGCTGTAGGGTATCTTGTTGAAATTGAACAACACTTGTAATATTTTGTAGAGGGTTTGAAGATTGAAATCTATAGAGCGTATAGGGCTTTGTTAAATGGTTCTTTAAATAAGTGATTCAATAGGAAGAACTGTGATGTTTGACATTGATGAAACAGGGTTTGTTAATGTTGTTTCCTTGAATTAACACCAGCTCCACAGTGTGCACATGCAAACCAGAACTAGTGAATATTTTTCACANCAGTATGAAGCGTAGTATTGGCAATTTGGTTAATGAAATCGATTCTAGCTGTTGAAGAACCTTTTTGCTGCAGCATGAGAATAGTTGATGAACAGCTCATCCCTTTCACTTTGGAGTTTGCAGAGCTGTAGGGTATCTTGTTGAAATTGAACAGCACTTGTAATATTTTGTAGAGGGTTTGAAGATTGAAATCTATAGAGCGTATAGGGCTTTGTTAAATGGTTCTTTAAATAAGTGATTCAATAGGAAGAACTGTGTTGTTTGACATTGATGAAACAGGGTTTGTTAATGTTGTTTCCTTGAATTAACACCAGCTCCACAGTGTGCACATGCAAACCAGAACTAGTGAATATTTTTCACACAGTCCTAATATTGATTAATGAGCATTGTTTGGATAACCTTGGTATTTTTTTCTGTGTGCATTAGTATGTATAAAATAAAACAGAGCACAACGATAACCAACCAAGCTTTGTTATAATAAGCTGTGTGTTGACAAGAGGTCACAGGTTTTATTCTGGCAATAATTCTAGAAGCATTAGTGCGGAGTTAAGCGTTAGATCTCGTAGGATTATAGTGGAGTTTTCAGGTCAATAGATCATAGTTATTGTGAAACTTATTAAGCTCTTTCATTTTGTAGAATAGATTATCAGCACTGTAGCTGAGTGTGGATTGTTGAGTGTCTTAAGGGATTGTTGTACGGTTTGTTTAATCTATAAGTAGATTGTTCTTTTGAAGCATTGTTGTAGGTAGGATTTCTCTGAAAGATTGCTGTAGGTGGAATTTCTCTGAAAGATTAGGGTTGTTTNTTATGGGATTGCTGTACGGTTTGTTTAATCTATAAGTAGATTGTTCTTTTGAAGCATTGTTGTAGGTAGGATTTCTCTGAAAGATTGCTGTAGGTGGAATTTCTCTGAAAGATTAGGGTTGTTTTAAAACTATCTTGCCCGCACATATAGTGTAGCAGCTCAAAGTTTACGATTGCCCGGTTGATAATTAAATTGAGGTTAATTAAGTAACATTAATTTTGACCAACACATCCATTCTTGTCAAGGCCTATCCTTGATCAGCATTTTTAATACTTAGGCACATTTCCAGGTTGCACCAAAGGATTTCTTACTGTTCTGACATTCAAGCTTAAGACTAAGCTTCCCAAGCAACTTCCAACCCTTTTCTACATACCTCTAGGTCATAAGATATGAAATTTTTTTTACTCTACCCCTCAACTTTTTTACTAGTACAGACCTTTGAAGGGGAATCAGTGCAAATGCCTCATGTAGAAATCTTCAAAATTTAGCACAGATGCTAAAAGTGGCTCCAACTCAAGAAGCTATCCTCCCTGTGAGGTAGAAAAGAACCACGTAGACTACGTGCCTGCAACTTCAAATTCGCCTGAAAAAAGAAAAGTATATGACAACCCCTGCTGGAGACCTTACTGCCTTTACCTCGAGCTTTAATTATAATAGGGAAGGGCTATCCACACATGCAATGTTAAAATAAAATGGTATATACAATGACAAATGGAGTTGAACTTACTTTTACAAAAAATAATGTTTGAGGATCCTCCCATTTACAGGAGTTACAGATACTAGACCGCCTTCCATATCATCCAAAATGTAGGAATTCTTTCCTCTGAAGGAAGAAATTTTATATGGGCCTTTCCACTGGTGATCAAATTTATCGTGCTTCCCCTTGTTCTCATGTGGTGCATCCCACAGCAAAACTACATCTCCCAACTAGAAATCATCAGGCTTAGTCCTTCTGTCAAAAATTTCTTTCACTTTTTCCTGAAAATTTTGGGTCTTGTCAAATAACTGCTCCTTCTGCTATTGTAGTTCAATCAACTGATACATTCTCCTCTGGGTTGGATGTGTCAATGTTTCCTCGTCCTGTAATAGTTTCATCATTGGTAGACTTAAGGAGCTAGGGAAGAGTACCTAAGAACCATAGACTAGCTAGAAAGGTGAGGTGCCAATGGATTTCTTTATTCTGGTCCTGTCAACCCACAAATCATGAATCAACTTTATGTTCCAATCCTTCTTGTTTTCCTACAGCAGCTTCTTGATGATCCTAATGAGGCTCTTATTTGAGGATTCTGCCAATCCATTTCCTTGTGGATAGTAGGCAGTAGAGTGACCCAGTTGTATATGATATTTGGAACAAAACTCCACCATCTTCTTTGACTTGAAAGCGGGATCATTATCAGTGATTATCTTCCTGGGAACCCCAAATCTTGACAAGATGTGCTCCTCCAGAAATTGCATGATCACTGTCTCAGTAGCTTGTCTTATGGGGATGGCCTCGATCCATTTAGTGAAATAGTCAATAGCAGTAAGGATCCATCTATGTTGTCCTGAGGAATGTGGATTTATCTCTCCAATGAAATCCACCCCCCATTGCTGGAAAGGGGCTTTAACTTTTATGGCTTTAAAAGGTAATGGTAATAGCTTCCTTCTCCCCTCAAAGATCTTACATTTGTGACAAGAAGCAACCTTCTTGTGTGTATCAGAGAAGATGGTAGGCCAATAAAACCATGCCCTCATGATTTTATTTATAGTGGCTTTCCAATAGTGATGCCCTCCACATTCACATGCATGGAATTCCTCAATGAGCCTTTTTGCCTCCTTCTCATCTACACAGTTCAACAGCACTCCTCTTGGCTCCTTCCAATATAATTTTCCATCTAAGAGACAGAACCTAGATGCTTTTTGCTTGACAAATCTAGCCCTTATCATGTCTATACCATGTGGTGCCTGCAGATGTTGTAACACAAAGATGATATCAGTGTACCAAGGGGATGATAGAAAATGCTCACCTATTGGGGGACCTGGTTGTCCTTAAGGATTTTGCTCTTCTATTGACAATTCAGCAATAATGTGCAGGCTGAGAGCATCACAGTTGGATTAGGCCATCAGCTTGTCTAATCCATGTCCTTTAATCAACTTTGTGGGCTTGATCTCTAGACCATACTCAAGTAGGATTGCTATCTACTCCCCCCTTTGCCACTCAGGATCAAGTTGGGTGAGAATATCTTTTACAGCGTTGGTGCAGACATGAGCAATGATATGGGAATGCATGATGTATACATGGGAATCATATAAGGCCTATACCAGAGCATAGGCTTGCTTATCTAGGATATTATACTTTAGCGGAGCATCTCTCAGGGTCTTGTTGTAAAAAGCAATGGGTTATTCATGTCCCTCATGATTCTTCTGCAACAATACCCCTGCCACTGTGTGCTCTGAGGAAAATGAAAATATGACGAAGTCTTTTGAAAAGACAGGGCTTGCAAGTACAGGTGCCTCATAAATGGCATTCTTTATATCTACGAAGCATTATTTGGCTTCAGGATTCCACTTGATTTCTTTATCCTTTCCCATCATATCAGTTATATGTTTCACTATTTTGACAAAGGTAGCAATAAATCTTCTCATAAAGTTTACCTTTCCCAGAAATGACTACACTTCGACTTTATTTCAAGGGAGATCGATTTTGTTCATCGTCTTGACCCTCTTCGGATCTATCCTGATGCCTTCTTGAGAGATTATATGCCCTAGCATCTGTCCTTCTTTCGTAGCAAAAAATGACTTCTTTGGATTTAAGGATATGCCGAACTTTCTGCATTTTTTGAACATCCTCAGCAGGTGTGTGACATGTTCTTCAGCAGACTAGGATAACACAGTGATATCGTCTAGATAAATGACCAAAATTTTGTCCTTTTCATCGACGAAGGCTATGTTTATGGCCCGCTGGAAAGTTGGTCCTGCGTTCATAAGCCCAAATGGAATTTTAGCATACATGAAAGTTCCCCAAGGTGTGGTGAAGGTCATCTTCTCTTGATCCTCCGGGTGCACCACGATCTGGTTATAACCTGAGAAGCCATCCAGAGTGGAGATCCTCTGTGAACCCACTACTCTTTATAAGCTATGGTCCATTTTCGAAAGTGGGTAATGGTCCTTCAAAGAAACCCTATTCAAGTTCCTAAAATCAATACATATTCTTATTTTCCCATTCGTCTTCCTAACAGGGACCAGATTTGCCACCTAGCGTGAGAATCTGAGGGCTACAATGATTTTGGCCTCAAACAACTTCTTGATCTCCTTTTCTATCGGGGGTAGTAGTTTGGGATTCATTCTTCTCGCCTTCTGCTTAAAATGCACCTCACCCTTTTTAAGTGTTATGGTATGCTGGATTATGCTCATATCATAAGCCTTAAGGTCCTTATAGCTCCAAGTAAACACATCCAAATACTCTTTCATTAGTGAGATGTACTTTTGCTTGGCCTCAGGTGAAAGGGTCCTTTCTATTTTGATTATCTTAGGTTGATATTTATTCCTATATCTACGTATTCAACATCTTCAGAGCTTGGGACTACTTGAGGTTCTTTAGCCACATCATTAGGATCAAAAAGTTTCTCTAGAGGAACTAGACCTATGCGGATGGAATTACCCTTTAGCTGCATGATCTCTTTGCCACATAGGTTGTTCACATATTCCTGATGCTCATCAGTCGCCTGCATCTATGTTTCCCAAACTTCTTCAGTTTCACCAGCATCAGTATTTTCAACAAGAGAAACATCCTCCTCTCAGGGAATTTTTTCATGAACAACAATCTGGATTTGCAAAGGTTCTTGAGTAAGAGTAGCCTTCTCTAGAAGATCATTTTCTTCATCAATACTCAGTCTATCAAACTCCCCAGTGAGATTGAGGAACTTTTGGATCTACTTGTCGTCTTCAAAAACCTGCCATCTTTTCACGTTATTAGGGCCAGAAGGCATGTGCCTGACCTCAATCTCATATCTTCCACCAGGTTGCATGGGGACCTTGAAAACAGCCGCAAAAGTGGCCAGAGAGTCGGCTATATAATTCTGCAACTTGGGGATTAGATTAAACTTGCACTCTTCAAAACCTCCTATCAGGTCCTGGGAAACATTCCTATAACTCCTCATTCTGGGGTGTCTGGCCTGATATTCACCTATCATCTATTTAATGATCAGCTCAGAATCTCCATGGATCATTACCCTCTTGACTTGAAAATCCTTTAGGATATGAATGGTTAACACCATAGCCTCATATTCTCCCTCGTTGTTTGTACAATCAAAGGCAAGTCTGTAGGAGTAGTTTGAAGCTCTCCCTCCCAGGGATCACATCCAAATTCCAGCTCTTGCCCCTTCTCTATAGGCTGACCCATCAAAACTTACCTTCCATACTCCATCTAGCTCCTCTTGAGTGGGTATAAAGGCAACATTCTAGGAACCACAACTGTTTTTGTCTCCTTCTGTAAAGAAAATAGATGATCACATCTCAGTGTCCAATGCATAGATGGGGTGATTGTTTGTCCTTTCAGCACTAGTCACCATGTAGGCTAGCCTTTGCTCCCTAAAAATCCTTCTCTGCGCTCCAAAAATGGGGAGGGAGGCATAGGACATATCCATCTGAAAAGTACCTTTAAGTTTGGTTTCCCAAGATCTTGATAACAACATCCTAGACTTTGGAGGGATGTTAGCTACAACTACAACCATGACCAGGTTCTTATCAGGGATTTGGGCCAAAGAGAAGACTAGATATTTGATCAGTCCTAGACACCTGACTTTGCTGGAATCAAAAGTGAACATATCTTTGTAGGGTTTGGTCACTTCCAATCCCAGTTCCTCCATGACTACCCTGGGCATCAGATTGTGGGAGGCTCCTGAATCATACATGACATTGTGTAAGATGCCATTGTGAATGTTCAGACTGATATAGAAAGGGGGTATCTTCATCAGCAGACTCTTCTACACAAGGTCCAAAAAGGAAAGTGGGGTTATCATCTTACAGGTTTAGGGAGTCTGACATTGCAGAAAATTCTCGTGGAGGATTCAACATTGTGGCAACTTTAGAATGATATTCAAAAAAATTTAACAGCTCAGTGAGAGGGACAAATATTTTTATCTTTGCAATTTTATCCTCCATACTGAAAGAAGTCTGCCCCTGGTCTGAGCTCTTCGGATTATCATCCTTTTTCTTCTTACCTTTTGTCTCTGCTACACTCGTGGAGGGGTCCTTAGGAAGTGGAATACTCTTTGGTCTGCTTGTAGAGGCTTTGTTTAAGGCCTTTTTATTTTTTACCACAGGAACATCTCTGTTCCTCAAGCCAATCTGTCTCTGCGCCTCCATGACAACAAGTTGGTATCCCCTCTTGAAGTCATATGTTTCTCCACTAGACATCTCTCCCCTTTCAAGACAAGCCTTATCATCTTCTTCTTTGGTCAGAAAGGTGGAGGGTGGGTTAGTGTCCAGCTGATGGATTTCATCTTCTGCCTGATCTTCTCCAGCTAGCTCTACGTAATCTTCTTAAAAGGGAGGCATGATAGATGGATCAAGAGGGTTTCTCTAGTCCCTCTGCCTGTTATGAGGAATTTGTGGCCTTTTAGCAGTCTAGTTCCTGTTCTGTTGCTCTTGATTTTCCTTGGGAGGTGGTCTACCATCCACAAAGAGTCTCTCCATCATTCTTTCCATGGTTCTCAGCATCATGTTTATTCTGGCCTCTTTTGAGCTAGAGGTAGAGGGATATTCAAGTTCTTTGTCTTTTCTTCTCTCTCCTCTTTCTCCTTCCTCTCTTCTCCATTCTCCCCCATCTCTTCTCCATTCTCCCCCATATCTTCTCCATTATACCTCATCTCTTCTCCATTCTCCCTCCTCTTTTCCCTGCTCTCCTTCTTCCCTTCTCCATTCTCCCTCGTCTCTTTTCTTCTTTCTTCCAGCAATGAGGTTTACCTCCACCTCTATGGCATATTTCATCATAGTTTCTAAGGAGGTTGATCTCCTTTCACTTAGCCACAAGGTAAACTCACTATCAAACTATTCAGCATATTGGAGTTGGGCATAACCAATTGGGGGCTTGAACTGGGCAGGGATGGAATTGTATACTTTCATAAACCTGTCAGAAAACTCTTGGACATACTCACTCTTCCTCCTCCTCATGGAATGATATTGAGAGAGATATTGCTTAGGGTTCTTCTGGTCTGCCCGTTTATCCTTGAAAGCGTCTTCAAAGGCTTGATAGCTCAGGATAGAGTTGTCTACAAGGTTTTTATACCATTTTCTTGCTTCTCCCACTAGGATTTGGGAAAATAATATGACCTTGACAACATCATTATCTACCTCTTCTAGGTCTATCCAATCTAAAAACCACCCCAGGTGATCTTCAGTTGAATAGCCCCTTTCCCCATTGAATTGCTTGAGCCTCTGGGAGTATCCCAAAGGGAGGTCATGAAGAGCAATGGGAAGACGAAGAGGGGCAAACCTATTTGCTATCCTTGGAGGTATGACAAGGTTTACAAGGGAGATTAAGACTAGTGGAACAGAAAATGGCAAGCTATGAGGGACTGCAAAACAGGAAGATGAATGTTGATTTTTCTTTGAAGTAGTGGGAGACAAATATGCAGCAACAATTTTCCTTATGACAGTGGAATTTAGCAAGGTTAATTCAAAAGTAAGTGTAGGGCACTCTAGGTCAAACAAATGTTGGAAATCCCTGCCTAGAGGTTCTAAGGCCTAGGGTGACCAAGAAATGTGGGGGAAATCAAATGCAGAGGTATTAGAAACCAAGTTAGAGAGGTTGGACTCATATTTGTTTCTAGGTAAGGTTTCGCCAAAATCCTCATTACAATGTTCAGATATATCATTAACAAAAATAACACCCTCAGCAGGGAAGGAAATATTTCTAGCTAACCTTTGCAACCTATTGGCAGTTCGGATCATACTTTCTGGATCAAATATTTTTTGGAAGGATTTTGCATAAGGATTTCTTATCGTGTGGGTTCTTCTAGCTACCAGTATTTCCTAGTGGATTCACCTTCGAAACTTGGTGGTGTCGCCAAAGCATGTACAACGAATTGTGTGTCTAAGATTGGCTGCTCAACTAGATCATAGAGCTAGGACAATGTCATTTTTCCCAGGGATGATTTGCTCTTTCGATCCCCAGCAACGACGCCAAGATGTTATCACCCTGTAATTTTGCTATGCTTGTGGTAGGAAGTCATAGGGGTAACCATTTCAACCAACCTTTAGACTGTATTCTAGCCAATACAGTCAGAGAGGGCTCTCTCTTTGTCACAAAAACAAATTCAAATATACCTATGGCTTTAACAGCTTGCAGAAGGCCATATTTCTGATAGTAACAGGGTATTTGTAGATTTTAAAGAAGGTGAAACAGACAGACATGAAAAACCATTAGGAAATGGAGTCAAAACCTGAAACATTCAAGGACTTATAGAAAATAATAACCAGAAATAACCTTCATAATATGAGGCAAAATAGGCATCAATATTCATCAAGATATATTTGAGGAGATTGCAGGGGGGAATGAGAAGAAGCCTGATGTAACAGGAGGCACCTATCTGTGGAAGAATATCCTGAAAACACCTTTAGTAGAATAAACAACAAAGGCTAGTAATTGTAATGGAGCATAGAAGATGAATTCCAAAACATTTACCAAAAACATATAAACAAATGCATGATCTGATGCAAAGAGCGCTTAACAGAGAGTGAATTCCTAACACACAACTAGAAATGCATTAGCAAAAGATACACAGACATGAAAATGAAGTTCACAAAGGAAAAATAGACTGAACAGTGAACACCATGATGAATGTCATACTTTCAAGCTATGCTTTCATTAATGCTCCAAAGAAAATGATAAAGCTGCAAAATCCAAGCGCTAGGGCTTCTGAATGAAAGTTCGAACCTGTTCTTCCTCTTTCGAGGGTATATTTATAATGTAAACATGCTTCCAAGACCAACCTCGAAACAAAGCCAGATTGAGCGAACCAAAAATTAGGAATCAAACCAACACACATAAAATCCTAACAGACTACTGATATGGCGGATTCACCATGATCACAAAAATAAAAACAGGCAACCACGCTCGAATGCGCATGGCGGATAGAAATAGAAACCTGACAAATGGAACCCATATTCGATTTCTCAAAATGACAGTCTACAATAATTTTATTCATCTCGGTGTCTTCAACCAGTCAAATCAATCTCCCACAATGATCTTAGCAAGACACATTATCGACCGTCGATCTGGAGTCTACAGAAAGCGAAATCCCGCTCTTTTTATGATAAAGATCTTGTCTTTTCTGATATCCGACCTTAAATTTTGCCTTTCTACTGCGGGGTCAATCTGGATCGTTGATCTAAGATACGGAAGATTTCCGGATCGTCGATCTGAGATCAAAGATGTGGGTTGCGGACAACGGGATGTGGGATTTCAACCTTTTTTTCCACCAAGATTTCCCCTTCCGCCTTTGTGCCTCCATCTTTCTGCCCCCGCACTTTTTCGGAAAGCAGAAAGCAGAACTTTAACTTCTTGTGAAAGGAGAAACTAACTTTTTTCACTTTCGCCTTTCCTCCCCTGCACTTTTTTGGAAAGCAGAACTTTAACTTTTCACGACAAAACCACTTAGTATTTTCGCTTCTCGGTCTTCACTCTGCTGCTTCTTTCTGCACCGTTGATCTAGGAAGAAACTCCCCAAACCGTAGGATCTTGGATCGCAGAAAACAGAAATCGGGATTCTGACTTTCGAGACCAAGCTTCATTGCCTTTTCTGCTTTCTGCTCCCCGCCCTTTTCTTTCCGCACCGTTGATCTGCGCATGAATTTTCTTGTCTAGTGGATCTGGAAGAACGCGGAAATTGGGACTTCAACTTTTTATAGCCAAATTCTTTGTGTTTCTGTTTTCTGATTTTTTCCCTTTCCGTTCTTTCTTCCGGACCGTTGATATGGGTGGAATCTCTTTGATCCGTCGGATCATGGAAGGTAGAAATCGGGATTTGAACCTTTTTATAACCAAATTTTACTTCTCCTTATTTCCAATCTTCGCCCCTCTGCTCTTTTCCAGACCGTTAATCTAGGAGGAAGCTCTCTAAGCCGTCAGATCGTAGAAGGTGGAAATCAGGATTTGAACTATTTTATAACCAAATTTTACTTCTCCCGATTTATGATATCCACCCCTATGTTCTTTTCCGGACCATTTATCTGGGCGAAAGCTCTCTAAGCCATCGGATCCCGGATCGCGGAAGGCAGAAATCGAGATTTGAACTTTTTTATAACCAAATTTTACTTCTCCAGATTTTTTATCTTCGCCCCTCTGCTCTTTTTCGATCCATTGATCTGGGTGGAAACTCTCTAAGCCGTCAGATCCCGGATCGTGAACCGTCAATCTTCGTCATTTGATGGACCGTTGATCTTGGTCGGAAGCGTTGTGGGCCGTCGCATCTCGGATCACGAAAGGCGGAAGTTAGAATTCCCTCTTTCATAACCAAATTTTTACCTCTTCTACACTTCCGCTCCCGATTTTCCTTGGGCGAAAATTATTTTTGGCCCTTTGATCTCTTTTGAGGGTTGGGCCCTTTGATCTCTTTTGAGGGTTGGATATCCACCGTCCGTTCTTGCCAAGGCCTATCCTTGATTGTATTTTTCATACTTAGGCACATTTCCAAGTCGTGCTAAAGGATTTATTACTGTTTTGACATTCAGGCTTAGGACTAAGCTTCCCAAGCAACTTCCAACCCTTTCCTGCATACCTCTAAGTCATAAGATATGAAAAGTTTTTGTCTCTAGCCCTCATTTTTTTACTTGTCCAGACCTTTGAAGGGGGATTAGTGCAGATGCCTTATGTAGAAATCTTCAAAATTTAGCACAGGTGCTAACATACCACATGACCAAACATTTCATATTTCAGTCTTACATGGTCATGATGTTCTACTTAGAAAACTTGGGAGGAGGATGTGCAGAGCCAATGGCTCACATGCAATTAGGAATGGTACTCAACCAATTCAATTAATCAAAGAGAAATGACTACAATATATAGTGAAACAATGTTCAACCAAATGAGCTATTAGATCCTATACTCATGGATCTCAACCCTATCTCCTAATCTTATGAGATGCACACAATCCAATCACTATTATGCAGCCTTACATTTCTACATTATTCCAACATCCCCCCTTAATGTAGAAATGGATTTTCTATAATGACAAATACATAACATGCCTGTTGGTCTCAGTCTCAGTCAGGATTACAAATTAACAAAACAATCTAACAATTTAGGGTTCCAAGTCTTGAACTGTACAATCCTCCATCTCCTTCATCTTAACCTTAGTTACTATCAGATAATATTTGTTTATGTTTTCCCATTTCCTGCTCTTCCAGTTTGAGTGCTTGGAGTCTTCACACATTGATGTATAATGCATTCTAGTATTTGATTGGGTCTCTGTTGTCCTGGATCTTCCTTTAGGTTCAACAAATTCTGCAAAATTAGTAATTGTCATCCAGGCTCGTTTACAATCCGTTGTATTCTACAACATTATCTCTTCACCATCTGCAAACCTGATACATTCTACATAGCCAACATTTTGAGCATTCTTTGGCTCTTCAAGCCAGTCTGCAATAAACTTCAACTCTGCTTCAAAATCGACTATTGTTTCTTCTATCGCTCTAAATCCAACCAACAACTTATCAATTAAAAACATTTCCAACTTAATTGAAATGTGTTCTTCTATTGTCAGATATTCTTGATCATATCTAGGCTGAAAATCAAATTTTAATGCAGCATTAAACATTATATCAGAAGACGTAATAATATTTTTTCTTTACTCGGGCAGTAGCCACACCAGTCTGCTCTTCTCTTCAGGCTTCAATGGGAAATTATACAGGCAACTCTTTGCTCTCCGTGGCTATCCACTCAGCGCGGGCTGGCAATATTCTCAGCAATTAGCAAAGATCTTTAATCCATGATATTCTCCCAGCAATCCTTCCAGCGATTCTCCTAGGCAGGCAGCTGAGTAGTGTTCACATTCGCCATGTCTGACTAGAAGCGATTTCATACAATAGGTTTAGATCAGCTATGATTGGGCAACAATCCAAGAAAGCAGCGATTTGATAAACTCTCATTGTCTCTCAACAGCAGATGGATACAGAGATCTGTTCTTCACACCACAACAGAGCCTCAAAGGGGCTTCACTCTGCATCAGGAGGAGATACAACTCAACTCCAGGCCACCAGGCACACACAACAGCAGTAGGCCAGATCCTCACCTGTGATAAAAGGAACAAGCGTTTCTGGGGGAGGTGTCATAAATCGGTGCAAGAGCTATCTTGAGCACTGCTCTTCCACTTCACCACTTCAGCGTTACCACCGCTCTTCTCCTTTGGTGGACAGGCAGTACCAGCACTCTTCTTTTGTAAAATTGGTGGAGGCACCACTCCTATCGTTCAACATATAAGCGGTGCCAGAGAGAAAAAAAATTTTTACAGAAGAACGCAAAAAAAAACATGGGAGGACACAAAAAAACAGCCTCTCGGCTCACCTCCACGCTGATCGAAAAAAAAATTCCACAGCTTGCAATGATTTGCTACTGCACGAGCGATCTTCCTCTACGAGCTCCACGTCCTCACAGAGCAGCGATTCAAATCGAGCTCAGCACTCAAGCTCTCAAAATTTATCAGTGTTCTTCCCATCGGATTGTGATGGACGCTCTCCACTCATATCTTCACGGCTTCTCCTTATATGTAGCAATCTACACGCTGCTCTCCACGACCAGAGATCGATGCTCTCTCATGGTGATTTCCCTTCAGGATCATGGTGCTCTCAGTGCAAACACCTCTTCAAACATGCATTGCCGAGAGCAAGGTGGGAGGTGAGTTCAGATTGGCGGGCACTGTGTTGTTCACACGCAGCAATGGCTGCTTCAATCCATGATTCTCTCACGGCAATGATAATGGGCAGACATCTCACCTTCAATACTCACGGCAAATGGTGGCCAAATATCCATGCTTTGCATTGGGTGTTGGACTCACAACTTCCTCAGCCCAACATCGATCACTTGAGGTGGGCACTTCTTCACTGTTCAGTGTTAAAAAAAAAATTGGTGAATTCTCCGTGGGCGATTGCTCAAACGCATCAATTGCAGCTTCCTCAAACTTATGCACAGTGATTTTCACTCATGGCAGTCTTCACTTACGACAGAGGATATCGCTACACCTATATCTGAATTTCTGAACTTGCAGATCTCCACGTGGTCTTCAAGGCTGATGTGAAATCGCCCAGATCTGATGTGGTCTACACCTAGATCTAAAATCGCTTGCACTCTCCACCGTAGTGGAAGAAATCACAACCAACGATCTTTAAAAACACACTAGCAACAATCTTAAAAATCACCAATATACCGGAGCATCTCTTCTCCACGGCCGCGTCACCCTTACTCTCAACACTGTGACTGCACAAGGGAAAAAAAATTGGGGCAACGGATGTCATGGCAACTGATCTTAGCACACAGGCTCTGATACCAACTTAGAAAACTTGAGAGGAGGATGTGTAGAGCCAAAGGCTTGCACGCACACAAGAATGGTACTAAACCAATTCAATTAATCAAAGAGAAATGATTACAATATATAGTGAAACAATGTTCAACCAAATGAGCTATTATATCCTATACTCATGGATCTCAACCCTATCTTCTAATCTTATGAGATGCACACAATCCAATCACTATTATGCAGCCTTACATTTCTACATTATTCCAACCGTTCTTGTTCTTCAATGAGGAAAATTTGTAATTTCCAGAGATGGTGTTCACTTCTTAGATAAGGAATAAATCCTTTAATTATATGAACCTCATTATGTCAGAAGTGTATAGAGTAATGTTTCAAGATAAGCTAACCAGAGTGCTTCCATAAATGGAAGAAGTGTCGCAATTCAGGTTAGACAAAAGAATTGGAGACTGGTTCCTTCTAAAGGAACACAATATCATCAGAGTATATGGTTTTGTGCATGAGCCATACATTTTACCTGCATTCTTGACACCCATAATTTTTTCTTTGGAATATATCAGACAAAATATCATTGTGCAAAATGAGCATTTTTTGAATTTCAAGAAGGCTTCAGAGATCAAATTTCCTCTGAAGCTAGGTCCTTTTATTGTAAAGAACAAAGTTTCTCTCCTAGTAATTGAGGGTTTGCTCCAAGATATGAATTTTATGAAAGCTACAAAAATTAGCTATAATCCTCGTCATATCATATCATAGAGGAGGCAACAAAACAAAAATAAAGTATTTGATCACCATGAGATAGAGGGATTAGTTGAAAGAACAAATTTAATGGAATATCAACCTAATGTAGAGAGTTCAGAGAGCTTGCAGGCAAATCCTTCTGCCACAATGAAATCAATTGCTATGATAAGACCAACTCGCAATAAAGCCTAGATTAGTGGTAAAAGAATCTTTTTTCAGAAATGATTGAAATTGAGGATGAAGACCAAGAAGCAGCAAATAGACCAAAAGTGGATTTAGACAGATAGATGATTGAATTTGAAGGCAAGAAAAAGAAAGAAAAGGGTCAAGGCCCAGTTGTTCAAGTACAACAATATGCCTTTGCAGAAGCACAAGAGAGTGGTTCCAGTGATAGGCACAAGTCCAAAAAAGACTTGTATACTAGATATGGACAAGATAAAAAGTTTTCTTCAGAAAAGGATCTAAGGCTCTTTCCTAAGGTGAGAGATATTTCATACAAGGAAATTTCACTGGTCACTATAAAGGACCATGTGAATTTGGTAGTGGCTACTTAGGAAATAATTTTAGAAATGAGACTCAATTTGTAGAAAATTCCAGTTCCAGACAAAATGCATTTACATAAGCAAACCGGATAAGTGATTTATACATACCTATTGAAAACCACATTAAAGGTTTCTAAATTGTAATCTCCGGTATCAAGGTTAGAGAACCAATTGAAGCGGGAGAAAATTGAAAATAAGACATATCAACAACATATTATAAAGCTTCAAGGTGATATTCCAACTATGGATAGTGAGTGAGACAAAGGACAACCTACAAATAAGATCTTAGCTGAGAAAGAAAACACTATACATCTACTAAAGAAGAAACTGAAAATTCAAGCCACCCAAATGATTTAGGCTTTCGAATTGACAATTTGGAAGAAAGAAAAAGAATCATTGTCCCAAGAGTTGAGTGACAGTAAGGCTAAATTATTCAAATTTATTGAAGAGCAGAGTCAATGGGAGAAAGAAAGGGCTTGCAAAATTGATGTCTTAAATGAAAACCAAATAATTTTGGAAAAAGAGAAAGAAAAAGCAAGAGAGGCAGAAACAAGTCAACCAAGTACATAAAAAAGTACATAACTATAGTCCAATCCATGTCACATGTTAGAGATGAAGAGATAAAAGGTTCAAAAGCAGAAAATGAAAAATTGACTAAAGCAATTAAAAAGAAGGAAGAGGAAAATATTTTGTTGAGAATAAGAATAAGGAGCTACTTGAGAAGAATGAAAAACTCGCAGAGAAAGTTTCGGCAGTTTCTAGTGCAAGGGGCCAAGGATCTTATTTGGGATATGATTATCATTGAAGCTACCAAACTTAGGCCATATTTACATTTCAGTAAAGATAAAGAAGTGGTGATCAATCTAGCAAGGTAGAGTCTTGTAGTCATGAAGGAGACCTTGGATAATAAAAAACCAGCAGAAAAAAAACTTAGAATACTCTAAATTTTCTTAATACTTTGTCTGAAGAAGAATTAAAAATAGTGGGCATCAAGGATAGAATTACAGTGATAACTTGGGCAAGGAAAATTATTGGAAAGCATTATCACATTGAAAGTGTCCAGGCAAAGGCTGACTATATGTTACAACAGGTAAAATCTTTCAAAGAATTATTCATAGAGCTATTTCAGAAAGGACTCCCTTCTTTTTGGGATGAATATGGTAAATTGATATCTCAATATGAATATCAAGTTTTATTGGTTAAGGATAGGTTGGATCATAGAAAGTTTGAATATATGAATCAGTCTCTGATTGGGAAAATTATAATTGACAAGCCAGCCGTGGATTTTGAAATATTGGATTCATTCAGAATGATAGGTGCCAAGTTGTCTCCTATTTCTTATGTATATCATTTGGAGCTGAGAGTTTTGGCAAAAGAAATGACAAATCATGAAGTACCATCTAGAGATCACTGGAAAACCATTCAAAAATTTGGGAAGATGAAATATAGGTTGCATCAATGAAGACATTCATCCCAATGCTCCAGTTAAAGATGTATCAATATCCACTTCAATGTGGAGTTAAATATTTTCTAGTATTTAGGGAGATTTAGTTTATTAAGTTATGTGACAAATGTAATACGACAGTTACAAGAAGCCTGTTTTTAGAATATAGGTAGTTAGGTATCATCTCGAGGACCATTTGATGTATAAAAGCATGTTTTACAATGTAATTGGGGCTGGAACCCGTGAGAGTGAGACTCATATTTGTAACTAAGAATTTTTCAAGTGAATAAAATTTGCAGAGCCAAGCAAGGATTTTTCATAATAGAGATTCTTGTGTTGTTGTTTTACAATCTGTATTTCCCTTTCGCATGTGAATGTTTTCTCCTACTGTCTTTTCCATTGTGTTATCTTTTCGTGCTTGAATAAGTTTTTATTGGATCAATATTTATAATCATGTGCTCTGGTTCATAGGATTCAAGTATTCACAAGCAAATTTCCTCTAAAGTTAATATTGGATTTGTTAGCACCGGAAAATTACCAAAGGTTGTAAAGGCTATTCCTAGGTAACAGCAAAAACCACTTTTAAAGAGAAAACTGGTTTTTTTCTCTTCCGAGAGGGATCTCTCACAAAATATTAACAACGCCAGATATGTATAAGCAAAACCATTTGTAATTGGTAAGATTGGTTGAAACTGAACACATGACCATTGGGCTATGGAGTCAAGATATGAATATAGATAAACAAAACTTATGCATGGAAATTTTAACAGATGCAAGGTAGCTACTCAGTCATAGTCAAAATTTGATTGTCTGGTGAAAAAGGAAGAACATGAACAAACTATTAACACAAAGCATTGTAAAAATGAATTCTGTATCAACTTTAGAAGAAAGGTTTAGTGGACATCTGAAAAGAACAGCTAGAGCATAGTAAATATGAATTCTAAATTGTTATATTCTCGTTTCAGACATGAAGGAAAACATAATGGAAAGATAAAACTGGAAAACATTCACATAAGAAGGGAAAGTACATATTGCAACATGAAATAACACATGAATCTCTGAAAAAAAATTCCAACTTTCAGCTCTGTAAATTAAAGAAATACTGGAATACACAAATCTCCAAAATCTCACGGGTTCCAACCCTCGCTTCATCAAATGTATGAATACTTATACAATTTCTCCTTGAGTTAAACAATAAACCTAACTGTCTAACGGTTTCAACCGTTTATTACATGTGTCAAAGTACTTGTCTATTACAAAACAATTCTGAGATAACAAAACTTCTTAACTAATGAAATTAAAATAACATTTTATCATAAAATATATCCTTCGTTGAAACTCCTTTGCATTGTCTTCCTTGATGTCTTCATGGTTGTAACTTATATTTAGTTGATCCATATAGTTGAACTGCTCTCCAATATTCAAGATTAGGAAAAGCTGCAACAACCATTTCATGTGCCATAAATATGAGCTTCATGTTGTCTGCATATGAAAGATTAGGCACCTTGGCACACGCGACTTTAAAATCAAATAATAACTCGAATTCTTCAGCCAATTTATCAAACACAACTCTTCTAGATAGAGCTTGCCACATATCTTCAAACTTACTGTGATCTGACCTGCAATTGACCAATTTATCCAGATATTCCACTTGAGACAATAATGGTCCCATTTCCTCCCAGAAGAAAGGAATTCCCCTGCTTACCAATGGAGTAAATAACTTAGTCACTTCTTTGACTTTATGACTTGTAATATCAACTTTAGCCTGTATAGTATCTAACATTCTGTACTTTCCAATCACTTTTCTAGCCCAAGAGGCAATAACAACTTTGTCTTGGATACCAAACCTTCTAACTTGATCTTCTGATAAGGCACTTAAAAAGTTGATAACATTCTGAGCTACTTCCATTGGCTTCTTATTTAATCCTTGCTTTACTGTCAAAATATTATGTCTGGCTACTTTCAGAGCACTCTCTTGATCTGCAATAAAATATAAATATGGTCTAAACTTATTATCTTCCTGAATAATCTTATCCCAAATCATATGTTTGGCTCCCTGCAAGGCCATTTGACCAACCACCTGCTTTGTTAACTTGGTATTCCGATTTATTAGTTCTTGGTATTTTTCCTCTACTTCCTTCTTCTCTTGTTCTTTTTTCACAGCTATCTCTTCTAGATTCTTATTCTGTTGTTTTAACCCTGTGAGTTCTACATCTTTCAGGTTTACCTAAGACATTGCTTTAGAAAGAGAGGTTGCATCTATTTCTATAGAAGGAACAGTAGATTGATTTTTAACTTCTTCACATTTTTCCTGTAATTCTTTTTCTTTTGCTGCCAGCTTAGCTTTTGGGTCCTTCTCATTTTCTATCAGAAGCTTAGAATCCCTTTCCCAATCTTTTTCTTTTTCTTCAAGCTTTAACAGCTTGGCCTTACAATCACTCAATTCAGTGTTTAATGCTTCCTTTTCTTTCTCAAACTTTTTCAATTCAGAGGTCTGAATAAGTTGAGTGGAAGGAATTTTCAATTTATTTTTTAGCACTTGAACTTCTTTCTATTTTTCATCAAACAACTTTTGAGCCACTGCTCCTTTGTCTGACTGCCCTCCAACCTTTAATAAATCCTCCTGCAACTTTTTAATTTTGATTTGAAGGGCCTTGCTCTCAACCCTTTCTTTCCATAGGAGGTCTTCAGCTTTCTTTTTATTGGACTCCAGTTTAGACACCTGTAATGTAGATTTAAGCAATCTTGTATATATGATATCATTTGTTTCTCTATGAAAGTGTATTATATCTGTAGCAGGGATTTTCTCTAAGTTCACATCAACCTCTGATACCTTATTACCAACAGTCATGGCCAAGCTTAGGGTATCTTTAGCATGATCCCTTACAACTTTTAGAGTTACATCTTCCTTTGGCAATTGTCTCACGTCTTCATATAATTTTGTTGTTTCATCAAAGGTTTTATCAGCCACTCCCCCATAGGTATTCAACCACTCCTCTTTTGATGTATACTTATTTGGGGTTACTCCATCAAATACATATTCCTGAAGCTCCAGACCAGTTACTTTGGATTTTTCTTACTTATGTTTACCTTTCACACTACTCTTCTTCACATGTACCATTTGTCCTTCTTGTCCAATTTTACGCTTCTTCGGTGTACTAGAAGTGTATACTTCTTCAATGTCCATGAAACCTGAATGTTATCTCTTCTTTGAGTTTCCTATAAAACTTATTAATGATGAAATATTACCAGCAACTGCAACTAAGTTAGAAAGATCCATTGGGGGAGAATTATTTCTAGGTATGGATGAGACAGAGTCTTGTTCCATGTTGATATTATCTGAGGTTTTGTTGGGATAATCTTCCCAATTACCTGCCTCTTTGAGTCCAGCCACTTCAATATGTTCAAAAGGCTTATTTTTGTTTGCTTGTCTTATTTTAGAGATTACCTGGTGTGGATCATAATTAATAGTAGCTCCCAAAGAAAAGCCCATGCTTCTGAGCAGATCATCAATTATTGGTAGAGCAGCTCTACTTTTGACAACATATGGCCCTTCCTCCCAGGGAAATTTAATATTTAGACTCTTCCTAAAGTTTAAGATGTGCTCTTCCTCAACTATAAGCCTTTGTCTAAGAAATTCCAAAGAAAATATTCTAGTTGTCAGAAAGGCTGGAAGAATATAAGGCCGGTGCACAAATCCATATAACCTTATAATTGTTTCATACTCTGAAAGGAACCAGTCTCCTATCCTTTTACTAGGGGAAAGCTGCAATATTTCCTTCATCTCTGGCAATACCCTGGGAAATCTTTCCTGAAATAAAACACTATATATTTCTCCCATCATTAAACAATTCATGAACTTGCAATAATTCTAGGTTATTTCATCAGTGATTACCAACTCAGGAAACTATAAGTTATCTTCATTATGTGATAAGAACATCTTCAGCAAAAAGGACTGGAATCTAAAAACTATGGTATTGTGGAAGTTGACTAATTGAGAACGAATGTTCTCAGCTAAGAACTCATCAAACTTAAGGCAACACGACTGGAAAAACTAACCTAGAAGTTCAAACTCAATTAGGCAAGTACTTAAGATTAACAACAGACTCAACAGTGACTCTGTAACAAAACCATTAGTGTCTAAACCCAAAAATTGATTGGCTAAAGTCATACACGACTGGGTTTCTTCATTAAACAAAACCAGGTCAATAGGGTAGGATAAACTTATAAACTCACTATCAGGCTTTGAACATGACTTCAAAAAGGATTCCTTACTCTCGGCTACAAACTTTTGGAAGAATTGTATGATATTTTCTTCTTTGTACTCCTGGGATAAATGAACAAAATCATCTCAGACAAATAGGGTTTTGCGGATAACAGAGGCATGAATAGGGAAAAGGATCCTAGACTTAGGTTTATCCATGACGACTCCTTCAGCTGTGGAATAATTATTCGCAC
Source organism: Pseudotsuga menziesii (assembly GCA_001517045.1). Taxonomy (NCBI): domain Eukaryota; kingdom Viridiplantae; phylum Streptophyta; class Pinopsida; order Pinales; family Pinaceae; genus Pseudotsuga; species Pseudotsuga menziesii. Next base: position 840,320 of record LPNX010376637.1, read on the forward strand.
ACCAATCGACAAATTCAGGGCAATTGGGGGTCTAGTCAATAGAGAAAAAATAAAAGAAAGACCTGAAAACACCATGGGTGTCACTACCCTGGTCCTTAAGAATTTTCAATTTATTCACAGTCGTCTCAATTGTTTCATTCAGTAAAATGGTATCCAAAACTACAGCATTTTTGTCTTTGAATCTTTTCTCATCCTTCTGACATGAAACCCCTAACTCTTCACTATTTGCCACTTCTACAACTTCTATTTCATCCATTTCAGAAATATTTGGAAAGTTTCAAGATTCCTACCTTGTTAATTAGCATAGTGTTCTGATTTCATCCACGTTGGTACTTTACGCACTGTCAAGGCTACCGTCAATTCCAATGCTCAGAAAAAACAAACCTTTGACCTCCACGTAGGTGTTTTTATAATTTTTTATGTTTCATAACCATTGCGCATCTCCCATAATCTATACTGTAGATTTGTTTTTCTTTGAAATCTAAGTCGTTCATGCACAAGATATCAATGCCAAGACTCAACATTATCACCCTGCACAATTTGATTCGGCATAATCAATATCAACCATTGATCTACAATCTACCTTCATCAGAACCGTCAAACTATGGAAAGCTTTAACATTCCTATAATCATTTTGAATCTGATTAGTCGAGCAACTTCCATTCGCAGAATGCACCTTATCCGTTTATTAAAACCCGACCAAAATCACAACCGTTGATCAACGTGGCCTCTATCACTTTCTATGGATTTCAATTTGGAATTTCTATGCGCTAGTTCAATCTGCGGAATTGTTCCCGGCCGTAGATATATCTCCGCTCACATCTCATCCATCTGATCCTTCCACCTGTTAACCAATTTCACAAATTGGAAAAAATCTTTTGTGCGAGCATGTTCAATCTATGGAATTCTCCAGCGTCATTGATCTTACCCTGCAGCCATCTCAGCCCTTTAAAGTTGTACCTTTTAACGAGTTCCGAAAATTCGAAAGCTTAAATTTTTCCTTGCATCTCTAATCTCCAGAATTTCTTTCCACTGTTGATCTACAACCTCTTTAATCTGAGCCTTCGATATTTGACCCCTTTCACCTCCATGTTTCACACAGTCAAACAATCCACCACCGTAGATCAATTCCCTTTCTTCTTCCAATGACACATGATGAAAGATCATGCTAACCCATTAACCTGAAGGGCGCTTCCACAAAATTTTCAAATATGATTACTTCCAAACCCTTCAGTTAACAATCCACAATTTCAAATATAATGCCAACAGGATTCATCTTTTTGGTGCCCATATTAATGGACTGTTCATTTTTCTTCTTTACCACCAGACAATTAAGAACTTGACTGTGAAAGAGTAATTATCCTGCCTCTATGAAGAAATCTTGTTGCAAAATCCATGTTTATCGATAACAACTTATGATTTTGACTCCATGCCCAATGATACCCTCTTGTTTCAACCATTATCACCATTAAAAAAAATTATGTAAAAATATCTCTGGTCATTGTATTCATTTGTTGAGAGAGTCATATCTGGTAGGAAAGAAGCCAACTTTCCTCCTAAAGGTTGGTTTGAAAGGTTACCTTGGAACTATCCTTCCAAAACCAAGGGATAAATTATGAGTGATAACAGATACCTTCTTCGAAATCATACAATTCTCTTTCACCGCCCCTCTCTTTGGGCATGGGTCAAAGTCTACCCAGCTAAGAAAAAAAATGTTACTATATAAATTGAAATCAATGTATAGTATGTTAGCCAATCAATGTATAGTATGTTATCCATGTGTTTATCAACACTTTTGAGGTAACTAGCCATTGAGTCTTTTATATTTTGATGACTCTTGTGATGAAATCAACATTTAAAATATTGTATATTATGCATTCTTAATGCAAGTGTACATTCTATTCCCACTAATTGTAGGTTACTCGAAGATAAGGTACTTTCAAGTGATAATGTATTCCTCAATAGTTGTGAAGAGGCAAAGTAAATGTTTAAAATGTTAGGTGTTGGGTATAGATAATATTATGTGTGTCCAAATGATTGTATTATATATAGGAGTGAATACACAAATGAAGAGATGTGTCTAGGATGTGGGAATGGAAAGTACCATAAATTAAAAAACAAGGGTGAGGCACATGGTCATCCTCATAAGATATTGAGATAGATGTCAATAATTTAAAGGATTCAAAAGCTCTTTCATTGCAAAGAACTAGTCATGTTGTAGGATTAGCATGCCTCACATAGAAGTGAGCCAAAAATTATGTCAATCCTTGTAGATTCAATAGCCATGAAGCATATAGAGGATACATGGCCCAAAACATTTAAGGATAAAGTACAGAGCCTTTGATTGAGCATAGTCACGGGTGGATTTAACTTGTATTCCCTCCAAAACACCAACTATTCTATTTGTCAAGTAGCGGTGATCAATAAAAATACACCCCCACAATTGTTTGTGAAGGATGAACATCTTATGTTGGCTCTTATAGTCCCTAGTAGAATAAAAGAGAAGAACATGGATGTCTACTTGCAACCATTAATTGATGAATTTAAGCAATTATGGGAAGGAAAACTTATAAGATGTATCAAGACCCATTGCAACAAAGAGGTCTTTTACGTTTTATGGCATATTTGTGTACATCGCGCATTATTATCCACAATTAATGGTTTTCTTTGGTAAGCATGTTGACTAATTTGTTTATATTTGTAACATTGTTTTTGCATAGTTAATTTGGTGCAATTGTCTTCTTTGAAGTTAACATCCTTTGTATATGATAACATCACAAATCTTGTAACAAGAGGGTATCATGGATGTAAAGTTATGGATATTCTATGAAGGCTAGGTAGTCCAACCACCTACAAAATTCAATGTACTACTACTCGAGATTATTCCTCTCGGAAGACCACCCTTATAGAAGAGAATCATATGCTTTCAATGGAAAACCATGGAGAATCTAAAGACCTGAAATAATGACACTTCCTGAATGGCTAATGGCATATGATATAGAGAAGGAGAAGGATATTTCAAAATTGTTAAATGCAATGCGGAACGTATGTTTGATTATTTTGAATTTTTTGACACATGTCTTGAGAAGATGGCCATTGGGATGAAAATGAAACTTGTTTTTTATGAGCTTCCATATTGGGAGCATTTTAAGATTTTCCACTTACTAAATCCTGTGCATATATTTAAAAATGTTTAGTCTTATTTATGTAGGCACATATCATCAGAGAAAAGTGACACACTATGTGTTAGGAGAGATCTTCTTTCTTTGAATGCTAAAAAGCAATTGGCCAAGAAATGAAAGTAGAGGAGAGGGTGGGACCTCTTGGTTTTTAGAGAAGGTGATGTCTCATGGATTTTTAAGATCAATGATCTTTCTTTGGAGAGGGATGTTACGTTAGGTGTGATTACACCTTGTTTATACATGTCGACTCTACAACACTGCTTCACTAAGGAAATCGTTTTTCAAGGTTGAAATCACATGACCAACTACACCTTTCAAGGACATGTATGTCAAATACATGCTTCTTTTTCTACAATATATGTTGTAATATACCACACACTCGTGGTTTTAAGGCAATTATTTTATGTGTTTATTTTGTAGACCCATTATGCTTTACTTGTGTGTGGTTGTGTGAAACATGACTTCCCTTAGGACCTATGACACACCATATATGAATTATTTGCATTCGTGCATTGAATCACATCAAAGTAGATTCATGTCACTAACATTCGACGATCATGGCATCAAGAGATTATTGAGGTTATTTGCATGTTTAAAATCAACTGCCCATAAGTTTCATGAACTTGCAAGTCCTCCTTCTAATTCACCTAATTAATGAGGTTGAATTGGTCAGGGTGGTCTCATGACATTGGATGTTCTTCTTACAGAAGTACATGAAAAATTGGATGGGTTTGTTTGGAAATGGGAAAAACTTGAGGGGTGTATGGCGGAGAGGTACAATATAGTATGTGAGTCAGTTTATTATGCTAGTCGATACATCAATCAAACCAATGACACACTAGGAGTACTAGTTTGGGATAACCAATGGGATGAGAATAGGAAGAAAGGGGAGCCACTCCAAATCAATAGAAAAAGGTGCATGATAAAGAGTAAGTCACATATTTTGTTAAATTCCTCTCAAGTACCTATATACATTGAACTTGATAATATATATTTGATCTCATACTATCTGTATTGACTTCCTATATACAATAGCAACACAACCATGGGTCACATTGTATAAGAGAAAATAAGGAAATAGGATAGTGACAGGAAGGGGTATAAACAATTGAACAGTAGAAACATGCCTTCTCATGATCATTTAAAAGAAAATATCCCAAATATCTACCCCAATATTTGGGTGGCTCACCAAATCATAGAGAAATATGGCACATTTAGTCATCACCCACGTGATGAAGAGCATGCACTAAATGTAGGATTGGGTTTAACAAATATGCAATAATCTCTCAAGGTATATTATTGAATTTATAATGCACGTTTAAATTATAATATGTATTATGTTTTTGTTAATTCTCGAGATTATTAGACATGTGACACTGTCTTTTATTCACAATTTTATATGTTCGTTTGTTCCATTTATTCATGATGATGGACTTGTCACACTAGATTGTAAAGTAGAAGTTGTGTTTGATCAATCTAGTTGTGGTAGCTACCATGATCAGAACATGATAGAGGGGAAGTTATGTTACGTTGGAAAGATTCAAGAGATCATGCAAGTGGACTTCTCATCTTTCCAATGTGTTATTTTTAGGTGAAGGTGGTGAAATTCTTTTGTTCAGGGTTATGTAAAGGAAGATCAAAGTAGAGAGCTAATATGAATAAACTCTAGAAGTATGTGGAATGAAACTAAAGAGCCTTATGGTTTTCCCAAAATAGTGTAACCGAGTGTTTTTTTTACCTGGATCTGTTTGATAGGAATCGATGGTTCATATTACAACATGATTCAAGATGAAAACATCTTTTGAGGACAACAATGTTGCAATGCCAAGCAAGAAGATAATTAGGGCAATGGCAATGGAGTGTGATATGTACATGTATTCTTTCAACATTTATTGTGGATGTGTCATTTTATCTATAATTGACCAATTATGTTTTTTAATTCATTTTATGAAGTTGGAAATGAAAAGTTAGCAAAGTTAGCAACCCTTTACAATCATCAATTAAAAAATAAATATGTAGTGAAAGCATAAAAGGTGGTTTTGATATATTTTAATTTATCGATAGTAAACTATATCATTACAATTATGTGTATTATGTATTTATAGCATAATATGGTTTTCACACACACACACATGCTTGACAAAAACTCATGTAAGCCAACTTGCCTTATTATTAATGCACATATGAGATCATTCCATCCACAAATATTGCAATGTTTATGTCATGTTCTATAGTTCTATATTTTAATTGTTTTTAGCTCAAACTATTTTAGCATTAAGTTATTTGTGTGTGTAATGTTTTGTAATGTTCGTGTATATATTTATATTAAATTAAAAAAAAAATTAAAATTTCTAATTGCTAATTGGTGATTAGTTTTGATTTGACAATTTGTATATGGTTTAAAAAATATTTAGAGAAAAAATAAATATAAATAATTTCAAATTCAAAAATAATTCATAAGAACCATGTGTTGTCATTGCTTGTGTTGGACTTTGTGTTGTCATTGACCTCAAATGGGAGCGAATTGTATGCCTATGAAATCAGATGTGAAGCTTTGAAACTAGAAGCTAGTTTAAAGAAGCATATATAAAAAAACTCTACCTAAAGTAACCTAGCCAAGGGAGCCAACAAGCCTTTGAAGTAGACTTGAGAACCCTACCAAGACCAACAAGGACCGAAGCATTTGGTAAAGACACTCTACCTGAAACAGAGATACCAACAACTTGGAGTATTGTCTTTGAAGCAACAAAGTCATAAAGCAGATCTCAAGTAATTGCGAGACACTTTGCGAGGCATATCAGTATAGTATACATAAGTCTCAAATGACTTTCTAGAACCATTGATTAAATTGAAAGCCCCTTAAGAAGCATGTTGAAGTCGTGATTTTTCTTGCCGTTGAAACTTGAAAAGATCCAAGAGAAAGATTGCAAGACCGAGTTACAAGTGAAGTATAGGTCAGCCCTATCAAAAATAGATTTTAAGAATTGTTAGTTTATATGTAACAAGTCAGACCCATGCTAAAATTGATAGGTTGACCCAAGTATAAAAGCAGCAATGTCAGCCCCACTTAAAGATAACACTCAAAAGCATATAAATAAAGGTTAAACCTCTTCATTTTGAGTGGCATTTTTGGCATGAGAATTTCATGTTGCTTTGAAGTGAGAGGGAGGAGGAGCAGGAGCAAGAGACTGAAATTTGTAGTATAGAACATTGATCATGAAAGGTTCTTGATATGTTTTGAAATAAGTAAGTTCCCCTAGTCTTTGGTTTCATGGAAAAAGGGATCATATGGCACATTGGTTGTCTTTGGTTTCGTGGAGAAAGGGATCATATGGCACATTTGTGATGCTTTCTATGTCTAGACAATGGTTGGGTATTAGATATATGTTCTTATACATGACCGTTTTGAGATCAATGGATTGAGGTTTGTTATGAGTGAAAGAGGCTGAAATATAACAGTCCCATGGTTAGCTATTAGAAGGTTGAAATCAGCTCCATGTTTGGGCTATTTGTTGATGTTGTTGGCATCATTCTTAGGTTTCAATAAGGCAATCATATAGAATTTATTGATGAGTTGTACTATGCATTGTTAGGGACTACCCAAGCAGGCATAAGGCTGGATATACATAGTTATGTTGAGAAGATATGGATATCTATATGTAGGTTGATAAATAGACCTTGTATAGAATTTTAGTAGCATGGTATATTGAGGACAGTTGTTATCGTAAGTAGCAATGACTTGAGAGATTTTGAGGCAGTCTTGGATCAACTCTTTGGAGCGGACATGTATGAAGATTGGGGCGTACTTGAAGTGTTCCTCGTAGCAGTCATATATATGGAGTTAAAAGTAGAATTGAGGACTAAATGTGGCATTCTTGTTGAGTAGGACTGAGAACAGAAGCATAGCATTGCTAGACATACTTAAGGTTGAGATGGTGTTATGACTCAAAGAAGATTAGGATTAGGTTGCCAGATTTTTTAAACCAGATATGGGGCAATGATTTGAGAGTGTGTTGGAATATTTTATGGATCAACTATTATGTAGTAGACCTTTTAGAGAAGATTGAAACAAACTTATTGGAGAAGTCTTGAGCAAATTTGAAGTTGTTCCTGTATGAGATTGAAGCAGACTCATATGTGAATTTTGGAGAAAAATTGAAGAGTCCAAGACAAAGGTTGCTTGAGTATGTAGGAGTAGTCAAAAGGTTATAGTAGTGAAGAGTGAGATCAGTAAATGTGTGGAATAGGTTAAGAAGAACCATTGAATACTTTGAACAACATATATTGCAAGGTGTTGGAGCATCCTTGTCAGTTGGACCTGACATAAATATTAGGGGGTTGTAGCCTCCTTCCGATCGGAGCTGGAGAATTGGGGTGTTGGAGCATCCCTTCAGTTAGAGTTGAAGAAACAAGGAGGTCAAAGCCTCCCGCTAGTTGTAGCTGGTCAATTTGGAGATTGAAGTCTCCTTCATTTGATGTAGTGAAGAAGAGTACTCTAAAAAAATGAAGAAATGATTATTGGTTCAATAATTCAAGAAGAAAATGCAAAATAAGCCTTACAGGGAAAGGAAAAATAGTGCCAAAAGAAAGAACTTTAGATTCTTTCTTTGAAAGAATAATCGACAAAGGAAACCAACACCAAATTGAAATTCAAAAAGGGTACTGGACTCTTAGATGAGATTTTAAGTTATCAGAGATCGTCATCTTACAAGTTTGGTCTTGGTTATGCCAATGAGACTATCTAAACTACCCTTTAGTAGACAAACAAGGAAAAGAATCAGATTCACTTTGATAACAACAAAAGAGAAAGCAAAAATATCTATGAAAGGTCAAGGTCTTCATTACCAGACAAAGTCAAGAAGAGTACATCATCAAGCTAGAATCAAGAATTCAGGTATGAAGCCTCATTTAATGGTTATTGCTTTCTATGCAATAATTTTGGTCATTAAGCCTTGAATTGTAAGCTCTATATAAGAAGAAATCATGGAAATGACAAGAGCGTGATTTGATGTTGGAAATGAAAACATGTTGGACACACTCTAAGATCCTTCTATACATTGAGATCTTACCACTGTAACACAGTTGGTCACAAAGCCCAAAACTACAGAGTATCAAGAAATATTTCAATCAATAAAGGTGCCTCATATAAGTCTAAGAAGGTATGGAGGAAAATGGAGAACAAATAAATGGCTCTCCATACTTCTCAAGGATCATGTACTTACCCAGGTTGCAATGTAGACTTTTTGATGTATTGTCACACATATCCACTTTGTATTGGTCATGGCTGTGTTTTTATCTCATCATGGATCTACTTTGTATTTTTGTAGCCATGATTTCTCCACAGTTGTTTTAGGTATGGATCCACATTGTATGTTGGTGGTCGTATCCTTGTTCAATGTATTCATGGATCTATAATGTATTGGTTGGCAGCCATGTTGTGATCCATTGGGATGATAAACTATTGTAATGCAAAGAAAGTCCTTGTTTGTTGTTGGCGGGTTTCCAACCGATGGTTCCTTGCCTTAATCATTTATCCTTTATCTATCAAAGCATTTCAACTATCATGTTACTCTAGCTTTGTACTTTGGGGGGCAATCTATTACACTGAATTTTCATCCTTGCCATGACCATTGTAACACAGTTGGTCACAAAGCCCAAAACTGCAGAGTATCAAGAAATATTTCAATCAATAAAGGTGCCTCATATAAGTCTAAGAAGGTATCGAGGAAAATGGAGAACAAATAAATGGGTCTCCATACTTCTCAAGGATCATGTACTTACCCAGGTTGCAATGGATAATTTTTTATGTATTGTCACACATATCCACTTTGTATTGGTCGTGGCTATGTTTTTATCTCATCATGGATCTACTGTATATTTTTGTAGCCATGATTTCTCCACAGTTGTTTTAGATATGGATCCACATTGTATGTTGGTGGTCGTATCCTTGTTCAGTATATTCATGGATCTATAATATATCGGTTGGCAACCATGTTGTGATCCATTGGGATGATAAACTATTGTAATGCAAGGAAATTCCTTGTTTGTTGTTGGCGGGTTTCCAACTGATGGTTCCTTACCTTAATCATTTATCCTTTATCTATCAAAGCGTTTCAACTATCATGTTACTCTAGCTTCGTACTTTGGGGGGCAATCTATTACATGGAATTTTCGTCCTTGCCATGACCACGAACCTTGTACAACCTTTTGTTGTCTCAATCCCTAAAGTGATTGGCTAGAGCTTTGTGGAAGATGAGCTCTGAAGTTTGTTCCTTTTGAAAAAACCATATCTAGAGAGGTTGACGCACATTGCATTCTATCAAAGTGCTTCAACGCACCTTGCACCATAGTAGAGTGTGTTGTCGATGCCTTTTGCAAATATATAAAGAGCGTTAGAGCTTGCACGAAGGGGAAAAAAACAATCTTTCAAAAAGCCTCTCGAAGGAGACCCTCATGGAGGCTAATCCCTTCCTTATAGGATGGATCTCACTCGCCTACACCTTGGTATGATACCACCTCATCCCTTCTCCCTTAATTCTCTCATCCCCTCCTCATCTCCTTTGGCCTATAGATGAAGCTTCACCTCATGGGATAAAGGGGTTAGAATGAGAGCAAGTAAATGTTGAAGAAATTAGGCGAGATCTCTTTCTTTGTGGCTCTTCTTTGAGGCAAGACTCCATTGGAAAAGACTCTCAATGCCAAGGATTTATGGTTATAGTATTTCCCTCATTTTTTAATACAAAGTGTTTCCCTCTCCCATAAACATTGTGTAATTCAAGTTTACCTTTCTCCTTGGTCATTGATATAGATCTATTTGTTTATCTTGTATGTTTCCACTTGTTTCTTGTTGGCTTTGATCTTTGTGCGGGTTCCTCTATGTCAATCGATGCTAAAGCTTCAAGTTAGTAGGGATGACCTTCAAAAAAAGGTAAGGTTTCATTCTATCCAAGTAATCTAATAAGATATAGGGAAATGTTTTCATTATTGTCTGTGTTTTGTTCTAGATATATACCATATAAACTAGGGAAACAATCTTTGTCCGCACTGATTGAGAGTTTCCACTAACAAAGTGCTCCTTGTGCGTGCATAGAAGAAGTCCAACTTGCTAATGTTGTTGGAGAACCACGCGCAGCCTCAATTCATGGATTCTCAAGCATCTATGAGCAACATAAAACAATGGGAAAAGGGTCCCTAACTCACCCATCCTCTCGACTCACCTACAACCATCGATTTTCCTTCCAAATTTGTAGCTCTGCCCCTAAATTCAATTTTTCGTGGGTTATACAAGTCACGAATAGCAATAAAGAGCTCTGAGTAGTGTAGTTCTGCATGAGAGAGTGTGAGAATGAGAGTTGACTCCAAGAGGTATGAGAAAATGGTGACAAGATAGTTGATATAACTTCTAACGGTAGAAAAAAAAACCTAGCAGTTACAGGCTGATTTCTGGAAGTTGACAGAACTGTCACAAAAGTGTAGTCAGTCCCATGCTTCAATAACTGCATGAGGTGGCTTTTCCCACCAACCCCACACATGCATTCAATTATTGGAAAGTAGTAAAAAAGGAGATAATTGTCTTATTCAAGGCACATGACAGAATTTTGGATGGGTTCTAAAGCTGACACTTGAAAGCAAGGATATGGTTTTCCATGGGCCCCCTTTCCTCTTCCCCTCTAGTGGAATCATAGCCCGTTTGGTGCTCTTTACACAACCGTTATTGGACTATTTTATTATTTATGCACATAATATTTACATACATTTCGAATTGGCATGATAAGGCAAACACAAAGTCCAAATAAAAAATTTACATCATACATGCCTAGCGATTCACTAGTTGGGCCTTGGCCTTGAGCTCCACATTAGGAATTCATAGTAGAATATTTACATCATTTACATAATTTGTTCAAATACATTCCAAGACAAAACTAGGGGTATTGCAATGCCTCTTGACACGCCTTGACCCCCTTGCAGCTTGTGCATATTTACTTGTGTGGCCCTCTTCCATCTACTTCATTTCCTCGTTTCAAATATTTCTTAACTTTCATTGATGATTACTACAGAGGAACTTGGGTTTATTTCCTAAAACTTAAGAACAAAGTATTTGACATGTTCTTGGCCTACAAGGCCCTCGTTGAGAAACAATATGGTCATTAAATTCTTAAGTTAAGATATGATCATGGTGAAGAATATGTTAACAACTAGTTCACTACTTTATTCATTGCACATGGCATCCAACAACAATACATTGTTCCATATATACCATAGAAAAATGGTGTAGCTGAGCGAAAGAATCACACTTTCAAATAAATAGCCATTTGTATGCTCCAAGCAAAGGGGATAAGTCTTTAATTTTGGATTGAAGCCATAAATTATACAGATTACATGGTTGATTGCACCCCCACTGGAGCCTTAAAAGGTAACACATTAGAAGAAACATGGAGTAAAATTAATCCAAATGTCATTCACTTCTGCATGTTTGGTAGTGAAGCATGGGCTCAAATTTCGAATGAAAAACATAAAGCATTGTAGCCTAAAAGTGAAATGTGCATATTTTTTGGATATTATGAACATGTAAAAGGTTATAAACTTCTTCAACCACATTCACATGATATAATATTTGAAGAGATGTTAAATTTGATAAAAAGATATCAACCAACTAGCCTAATTCGACTTTTGTGCCATCTATGGCCTGTGAACCATATTCTACTCCCAACTTCCTGAATAGTGTTCCTACTCCAGATTCTGATGATGATAGTGAGGATGAAAATACACCTCTACCTACTCATTTTCCTCCAGTTGCACCAGCACAAACCATTTTCTCTATGGGTCCATTCAACATGCAAAGCAGTTGATGATCTTGTCGGTGATTCTAGAGATCGACACCAAATGTGTTCTCAGTTCTAGCAAGCCACTTATCTTTTGGCTCAAGTTTTAGAGAATAATGATCCAAAGATGTTTGCAAAAGCTTTAGGGAATCTAGATTGGGATGCAAATATGGATGAAGAATATAATTTCTTAATGGTAAACGATACTTGGGATCATGTACCTCTTCTGAAAGGAAGAAAACTTGTCAAATGTAAATGGGTATATCAAACTAAGTATGCATATGATGAAGTGTTGAAAGGCTTAAGGGAAGGTTAGTTGCCAAGGTATTTTCCAAGTTGATGGAATTGACTACAATGAAACCTTTCCCCCTGTCACCAAAATGAACTCCATCCACCTTGTTCTCACCCTTATCACCTTACATAAATGAGAGGTTCACCAAACGAATGTCAACTCCACCTTCTTGCATGTGGATTTACAAGAATAAATTTACATGGAACGACCTCTCGGCTATGTTCATAATGACCCTAGCCTTGTCTGTCACCTTAAGAAATCCTTGTATGGCCTTAAGCAAGTTCCTCGAGCCTGTTATGTAAAAATGGATAGCTTTCTCCTTGACACTAGTTTTTCTAGATGCCATTTTGGCCCCAATGTTTATACCAAGTAAGTAGGAGACCATATCATCATCCTTGTTCTTTATGTTGATCACCTTATTCTTACTGGTAGTGATGATAAACTTTTAACACAAGTGAAATCCAGTCTTAAGAATAAATTTGAACTGACATACTTGGGACATTTGCAAGCATTATTTCTTGGCCTCCAATTCTTTCCATCCCAAGAAGGACTATTTCTTTATTATTCTAAGTATGAATGTGACCTTCTTCAGCACTTTCACATGGAGGGTTGTAAACTAGCCCCATCTCCCTTCCAATCTAGAGTCAATCTTTATGCCACTTACACTTCACCCGAAGTAGATGTCAACGTCCTATATCGTCAACTTGTTGGTAGTCTCTTATACTTGACCCATTCATGTTATAATATTTCGTTTGTTATTGGTCTTGTTGCCCAATATAGGCAAACACCCCATGAAAACCATTGGAAAGCAACAAAAAATATACTTCGATGTATCTGGGTACAAGATATAGCTTGGGATTCATTACAATTTAGGGGGGACTCCTTTGTTGGTTTGTTTCACTGATTTAGATTGGTTCGATGATCTTAATGATCATAAATCTATTGCATGCTATATTTTCAGTCTTGGTTCCGAACCTGTCACTTAGGCTTGTAAGAAACAACAAATTCTTGTTCTTTCTTCAACACAAGCAAAGTATCGAGCCACAATTAATACAAGTTGGGAAGCTTTGTATCTTTGGAAGATCCTTTCAAAGTTTGGGTTTGAGCAACATCATCTGACTACCCTTTGGTGTGACAATCACAACACCATCAAGCTCGCCAAAGATCTAGTTTAACATCAATGCAACAAACACATTGAGCTACACATGCACTTCATCAGAAAGCTTGTTCATTCTCGAAGTGCTCTTTTACCCTATAGATGATCAAATTGAAAACATCTTCACAAAGTCTCTTACATAAGCGAAGTTTTCTAAACTTTTATCTATGTTAGGAATTCAAGAATTTGTCATTAAGGAAGGATAGGATATAATGTCTCCTTCCTTCTCCTATAAGTGTCAATTTTGCAAATCCTCCAATCCTGTCCCAAGTTGTTCTTATGGGGAATGTTAGGATATTTAGACACTTAGGAGTTAGTTAAGATCAACTTGTTATAACATATCTTTATTTAAAGTGTGTTTTTTTAGTATGCATTAATATACATTTGTACATTTGTAATCTAATGGTCACAATATGTTCTCAACATAGAGTGATATGATGATTCATCTTTTCCTCGATCTTAACAACCATTTATACGTGGCTTAACACTTGATTTGTCCATGATCTTTATTTAAATAACATGGATTGTCATTTATTAGTTGATCGATTACTATAAGCCCATTTGTAACATTATTTTTCTTTTGCATAACATTTCCTTAAGTAGCTATTTGGCTAGGGTCGTGGAGTGTTTCCTTCTTCGAGTGTTTAAAGCAGATAAAAACCCAAAGAGTTGATCTTTGGTCTATTTGTGTGAGTCATTTATGAATGTGTTCGATCTCTTGGAAATATTCTATGTTAGTCAACTAATTTTTTGGCCCTCTGTTACTAAGCTCAAGAACAACAAAAGCAAACTAGTTTCCCTTTGTTCTCCAAAGTTCTCAATGTAGTTGTCTCCTCCTCCTTTTATAGGGATTCTTCTGCTCCCCAACATAAATAATCACCCCCTTTCTCCTTCCCTTTTGACTAACTATCTCCATGCCCCAATTCATTCCACCACCCTTTTTCTGGCAAGGCTCTTAACTCTTCCTTATCTCCTCACTAGTGTGAAATCATATCCAACTTCCCATGTGTTAGTCCCTTTATATTAATTTAATCCCCCAACTAAAGTATATAGATAAATTTCGTTTAAATAAAATATACTAAAATAAATTTAGAATTTAATTCAATACTAATCAATCTTGATTAACATAAAAAAAAATTTAACATTTATCAAAACAATTAAACAATAAAAAATCAAAATTAATCAACATTAAATTAAATAATTACAATGATGTCTTGTATCTCATTTAATTAACCATTCATTAAATAAATATTATATAAGTATATGACTAATTAATATAAAGTAATTATTCAACAACCATAATGCATGAACTTCTAATTAAAATATTTTAATAGTTAATTCGTTATGCAAAAGTAATAGTACTATACATACGCTTGAGTTATGTAGGCGTAGATAGTGCTTACATAGCTCATGTAGGTACTAATAGTAAGCAAATCTCACATCTAATGCATAATTTACACAAGTTCTCGTCTACTAATGCAAGACATAAATAAAAAAATTGTAGTATCTAACAATTTTACTTACTAGATCAAAATAATACAATTTAAATGACACAATGTGCGAAGTTTATCACACAAGAGTAAAACAAGGGTCTTGAAACACTTAATTAAATAAGTTGTTCTCCATAACTTCAATAGCATTATTATCTACCTACTTCCTTCTATCTAATTCACAATTATCTTCCTCATCCTATCTTTCATCCGTTGGAAAATCTTGGAGCGTCAACTACGTTGACCTAATTCCAAATAGCACCTGCAAGCAGAAGTGTCAACTACATCGACAAAGCTTCCCCATCAAACAACTGGCAGTCGTTATCACACACCTTGGGGAGCATGCCTTAGCACAACCCTCTCATGACTCTAGGCTTCAGAGGATAAATTGTGGGTAATGCCTCTACCCCTCCTAATGGAATGAGGGTCGATGCCTACATCGACATTGTAATTGTGTTGTTGTTATTATTATTAGAGCTTTACATAATAGTAATGAAACCAATAATAATTATAAAACAATAATGCTTTACTAGCACACCATTCATATTTTGCAGTCCATGTCATCGATGTTTCTTTTGTACCATATCATCCAACTATCACTTAGCTCATTTAACATGCGGGTTAGTCTCCCAACACAAGATCATGCATAATTATGTAATCATTTATATGTACATTCTTCATTGTTGATCAACAAACAATGTAAACAAGTTTGTCTATGTACCATGCACCTTGTACTATTAGTTGGGGCGTACAATAACCATATTTTTAAAAACTTTAGAGTTTTCGTAAGTTTTAAATTTTGATCTTAATTTTTTTTTTTATTGGTAGAGTTAGTCTCGATTTCTAGAGTGGGGATTTCAGCTCCCAGCCTCCCACATGTCCACTGACATCATTATCTGCAATGTTGAATGAATGCATGTCATGTTTGTTGAGTGTGTAGCAACACGGATCCTTAACTGCTTAATCTCAATTCAATCGAGAACAATCTACCCCAACTGTCGGGAACACTATTGGCGGAAATCCAGCCAACAGAGATGACGAGCGAAATAACATGTGTGCTCTCTTCTTTTTTTAAATGTGGTTCACCATTTGTTAGAGGGCTACTCCACGGGAAATCTCAATACCTGATATTCAAACTGAATCAAGGTATGGCCAGCTCATCATTCACAGCATTTATTACAAAGGGCTCCACAAGAGCATCATGTCACTTACAAGAGTAGAACCTGGGTGGGGAGGGTAACATTCATTCCTCCCAACCACCCAAGCTACANACATGTGTGCTCTCTATAACAAGGAATATCCCCTATTTGCACACATGAACAATCAACCATTTACAGGTTAAAAATCTCATGTTTGTCATTATGTTTGTTCTCCTATTTAATACATGTGGGATGTTTCTCTGTTACGGTGGTGAAAAGACCCTAGGTTTTATGAAACATCTTCCACTAATTGCACCGCTAATTATCTTCCCTGGATGGACAATTTCAAAGCTTCAAACGCTGGAAATCATTTGTACTGTGCAATTTTGCATCTATTGATGTGAATATATTGGATTTTCATCAACTATTCCGCCTACAATGCCATATCTTTGGGTAAAACTAACCTTGCTAGAGTTTTCAACTCGTTTTCATGGTCTATGTTTTGTATGCGTCGTAATTGAGCATTTGGCGAGGATAAACTGATTTTATTCAATTTAAATGAGTATTCATGCACTTTATTTTCGCTTGAGGGTTTCGAAAATCAATAAATATTTCATGGGATAGAATCAAAAAAATTCTCATATGTTTTGCATTGCATGACTGTTTTTGAGTTTTTTGGTTTGTGGTTGGGTATTCTTTGGGTAATTGTGTTTGATTGGTTGTTTTGTTTGGCAGGATTTGAACTATAATTATTTTTACCCTTTAGAGGACTTTAGTCTATAGGGCTAATTTCCTGGCTTTAATCTTTGTTATGTAGAAGTATGTTTTGAGTGTTTTTTTTCTATAGGATGAAAGTTTGATGGTGTTGCGGTGATAACCATGGGTAAAAATTGTTCCAAAAGTTCAAGAGCAACTATCAACAGTAATATAGAATGTATCAAGGGATATATTGTAGTTTAATTGGGGTGGGTGGGATGAGTTTAAGAAATTTGAAATAAATTAGTATTTGGATGGTCATATTGATGATATAAATATACGATAATCGTCCATTTCAACCCTAGGTTTGTTGGTTGGGTCGGTGAAGAGTCGGATTATAATAGTAAATCATATAATCGAAAATATTGGCCAAACGGATTGAACTTCTGAATAAAATGGAATGTACTAACCATTCATACAATTGACATACTTATCTATCTTCGATATTCTACGGACTCTCATTGCTTTCATGCTTTATAGTGAAATTTTATTGAAAAAGTTAGATACACCAAATGATAACTACATCCTATTGATCATAAACATACACCTATAAACATAATTTGCAAAGCCATCTTCACTTGTTATTTGCCATAAACATTTAAAAATACCATTGATCACAAAGATCATACTTTCGTGTAATATGCTAGGCATGCATTATGTTTATTGTCTAGTAATTTTAGACTACGTTATGCCTGGAAAGAGGAGCCCCAAAAACTACACGATCCAAGTCCAATACTAGAATAAAATTTTGCCAAAGTGGATCTCACCAAAATGCTAATAGCTTTTCCATTTGTTCCTCCTTAGAGTCTTCCAGTTATAGTTTTGGGGTTGTGCCAATTACATACAAGTGAAATTATTGACAACTTGACACAGTAGGCCTTGAAGCCCACTAATTCTTGTATAATGTCAAGACATGATTGACCCATTCCATATATCTGAAAGGGTAGTTGTAGGATTGATTATCGATAGGGTTAGTCAAGACACGATTAATTCAATACACCTGAAAGGTAGTTTTAGGATTGATCATCTGCAAGTTCTTTGTACCAATATATAATTTTAGTTGTTTTTCACATGTGTGTTAATCATGTTGTCTGTGAGCTTTTAAATTTCTTGACTGGTATTCTATACTGTGTCAGGCCTTTTTTCCTTATACTTTATTGATTTGTACTCACTATCGTGTTTGACCTTTCACCTTGATTGGTACTGATTACTTCCACTACAAGTATATATCAAAATGGCCCAATATCGAGACTATGCAAGCATTTTCAAGCAAATTTATTTATTTTTATTCTTTTTTTTCCTTGTGTTTATGTTATTGTAGATGTCTTTGCTCCTTTCATTTATAGTAAGTTGAATGTTTGTACAATATTAAGGAATTGAGGAGTTCAACATGCTTCTTATTTCTCAGTTATGTTCAAGTAGATTTTAGCTAATGCTTAAATTATCTAACTGCAAGGTGGGAAAGTTGTGTAAATAAAGGTTTTGTTGAAGATTGTTTCTGAAGCAATATTTTAAAATCAAGAAGGATTTTCACAAGGATAGGATTAGATATTTTGCAGAGCCAATTCCATGCATGTCAAAAGTTTCATGGCCTTGGGATTAGTCTTCTTAAAATTGTTATGTTATGATTTTGTTTACATAACATGGTTATTTATTTTTCATTTTTGTGTTGATTATACTTGTCCTGAATACAAATACATGGCATGTTGAGTTGCCAAAACTTGAAGCAATGAACAATCATTATGAATTTTGTATGCATTGAATGAAGCATTTCCAATTACTTGTGTTTACTTTTGTTAATATTGTATGTATAAAATCATCAAACATCGATTTAAGATCAAGTTTTATATGTTAAATATACAACATCATGGATCATTCTCCAAGCCAATCTTGTACAACCAGGATTGGGCCTCATGTGTTGAGGTAGGAATCCTGAGTTCGACTCAAGAACTTGAAGTATAATTCTTGGGTTGGACTCAAGAATGACTAAGCCTTCCATGTAAAACGTTATTTGCCTTGTGTTGAGGTGAATGCTTTGATATATCAAAGTGATGATGTTGTAAAGACTTGTAGTACAATGCTCCAGACTTGTGTGTCAAGTTAGATTCTCATTTGTTGAGGTAGACCTCCCGTGTAGAGGTAATGCTATGCATGTTGAAACATTAATGTTGTGTGATGTATTACTAACCATGCCATCGGTTGCTATTAAGTCTCCTTTAGAAACTAGCCACATCTAGAGTGAATTGCTTTAGCACATGATCATTTGGTCTGAGAGCAATAAACGATGATCACAACATCTGACAAATCTTCTTAGTGTAGTATTATATGATAGATAAATTAGAGTTAACCCATATTGACCATGCAAAAAAGATAAGATATAAAGATAAATGCATAGAGAACAAAAGAATTTTAAATTGCTCACGAGAAGACTTCGTTTGATTAAGGTGAACTCAATTTGTAAAGCTTCAGTTAAAGCTACAATGTATGCCTCAATTAAATATTGTTAAGCTTCAGTTAAATCTACGATGTATGCATCAGTTAATTGAAAGAGAACTCATAATGGCCACTTCAGTAAATCAATCATCATGATTTCAGTTAAAAATAGTTAACTAAAGTGTTAATAAAAAGGAACTAGTTAACTAAAGTGTTTTGTGCGATGACACTTTAGTTAAACTAAAATATGACACTTTAGTTAAACTAAAAGATGACAATTAAGTTAAAATATGACACTTGAGTTACAACTATTGCATGATGATACATGAGTTAGTAGTCTAACTAAGTGATCTTGCATCTAGATAGAAGGTGAGTTCATTATGAAGTCAAGATGAGCATTATTTAATGTCAAAAAAGAAAGGCATTGCACATTGTGTATGTAGGGTTGATGAACCCAAGGTGCAAAGCAAGTGTCAAAGGAAAGCATTCGCTATAGTTTGCATGGGAGCCTAATTCCTCATACAATGATTCGCTACTTCTTGTATGGCACTAGTTTTGAAAAGTTATTAATGTGTTGGACACATCGCAAAGTTCATAAAGATGATCTCTCTTCTTTATTGCTCCGTATCTACACCTGGGGTGTTTGGTCTCTCTTATATGGCACCCGGGGTTCCGAAATCAATCTATTATTGTAAAAGATATTCTATGCTATATATCATAATTATACTTTGAATATTTGTTGGGGTTTTTCATCCTCGTTATTTTGAGGGTTTTCCCCAAGGTACGTCCTATGTTATGGTTGAATGTTCATGTGAATGGCTCATTGATTTCAAGTATTCAATATTTCCACACTTAAAGAATTAAAGATCAAAGCTCAACATATTTGCACAAAAAATCAACATGGTGTCAGATCTCAGGGCGTGAAGGGGCTAATTTTTGACAAGCAAGATTTGGCGTATATAGATCCTAAAAATTTGACCACAGTACTTGAAAACAATTTCATTGATCTCAGTAAGACCCGAATACCGACTCGAAGGCACTTCAAATTTCAACACTTGGAAGGCCATGGTTATGAACATCTTGGAGGAACATGACTAAGAAGGATACATATCCAATGTGGTGGAGGAGACCACTACTAATGCAGGGTGCATCAATTACAAGAAGAACCAAGCTAAAGCCAATTGTATTAGCTATGATTCGGTGAAGGAAAAATTGAGGCCCGTGATTACTCCTTTGAAGACTGCAAAGGAATGTTTTGATACATTGAAAAACCTCTATGAGAAGAAGGCTACGAATCAAAAGAGGGCATTGAACAATAAGCTCCAGAATTTGAAGATGGAGAAGAATGAGACAGTGGCCACCTTCTTCACAAAGATCTCATAGATAAGATATCAACTTACTAGCATTAGAGTAGTGTTGGATGGAGATGATCTCATTCAAACCGTTGTTGATGGTCTCCCTCCCACATGGGAGACATTCCTGGATGTTGTTAATGGTCGAGAGGTACAACCTAACTTTGAGAGATTGTGGCATGACGACCTCCAAGAGGAGGGGTAAATCTAAAGCAAGACTTTGACCATCAAAGAAGAAAACCTTGCACTCACAACAAGGACGAAGAAAGGAAAGAAACACTACTCGAAAAATAAGTTTTCTCATCCAAAGAAGAAGGTATACAACAAAGGATTTGGCAAGTCAATGATAAGATGCTACAACTGCAACAAGAAGGGCCATTATTCAAGGGAGTGCAAAGCAAAGAAAGGAGGAAAAGAAAGATTTCATTCTTCTACCTCTATAAAAGATGAAACCACTTAGAATAATGCATCCAATGAAAAAGAGACAAGGAAGGAGTATTACCTTGTTTATGGCCTTTCTGGATCAATCATTATAAGTGCAAAGACTTGGTTGGTTGACAATGGTGCATCCAAGCACGTTATTGGATATAGGAGTGTCATATCTAACCTAAAGGCAAAAAATTCCACATGCAAGGTAGACTTGGGAGACAACACAACCTATTCGATCCAAGTAGTTGGATCCACCTCCTTCCAGCTAAGCTCGAGTGATATATTACATGTGGAGGACATTCTATATGTTATGGGCTTGAAGAAGAACCTCGTATCAGTTTTGGTTCTAGAAGAAAAATGCTTTTGAGTATCTTCAGAGATAATCAAGCACTATTATGGCCGAAGAACAAAGACCTAGAATTTGTTGCAATAATTGGAGTTAGATATGGAGGTCTCTACAAAGTACCTGTGAAGTACACTCAAGCTATGGTTCACAACACTATCAGTCCATGAGAGTTGTTCCATAGGAGGCTTGGTCAGCTCACTCAAAACACCACCTGGATTACAAAAGATGGTAAAACGTATGCCCATATTTGATTTCGAGCATGATAGTTTATGTAGGGGTTGCGCTCTTGGAAAGAATGCTAATAAAAGTTTTTCTAGTGGTTATACTAGATCTAAATGGATTTTAGAGTTAATACATTCTGATGTATGTGGTCCCATGTCAACCCCCACCCTGAGTGGCTATTTATACTATGTATTATTCATAGATGACTTCTCTAGAAAGTCATGGATTTATTTCCTGAAGGCTAAGAGCGAAACTCTTAGCAAGTTTAAAGAGTTCAAGGCCCTACATGAGAATCAAATGGGAAAGCACATTTGTGCCTTAAGGTATGATAATGGAGGCGAATTTGTGTCACATGCATGTAATGATTTATGTAGTGATGCAAGAATATGTAGACAGTTGACAGTACCCTACAACCCCCAACAGAATGGGTTTCTGAAAGGAATAACATAACCATATGTGAGGCTGCAAAAGCCATGATGCATGATCAAGATCTGTCTACCTCATTATGGGAAGAAGCCACTAGTACAACTATGTATATCCAGAATAGAAGCCCTCATGCTATTTTGGAAGAGAAGACCCCAAAAGAAGTGTTCATTGGTGAAAAACTAGATATTTTACACCTGAGGATCTTCAGGAATCCTATTTATATTCATGTATCGAAAGAAAAGAAGAAAAATATGGAGCCATCTAGGGAAAAAAGCACATTTGTTGGTTATAGCAAGTCATCCAAAGCATAGATAATATATGCACCCGGTGAAAAAGCACAATGAAGTCAAAAGGGATGTGACATCCCATGGAGAGGTGCATTTAAGTGATCGAAAGAGCTTCAATATGATACAGACATGGAGGAGCATGAGACTCCCATGTTAGAGGACCCAGATTCTAGTTCTCCCCATTCAGAGGTTCAGAGGGAGAATCCATAAGTGTTTTTAGATTCACTATCTCCTGATGAACTAATAGAATTGGTTAATGAACCTCCCGTGAAGAGGGGGTCTACATGGTGCAATATATTCTATAAGATGCATAGAGTCATGGAGCACCATTAGGCTCATCCAGAGAGTGAAAGAAACCTGGCAGATATTTAGGATATGTTACACAAATAAGTCACATCTGTGGTTCAAAACCTTCCTCCTATGAAAAAGTTGCTAAGTAACAAGTTTGGAAAGATGCAATGGTAGAGGAATATAAATCAATTATGAAGAATTATATTTGGGAAGTTGTTCCTAAACATGAAGGGAAGTCCATAGTAACTTCCAGATGGATTTATAAGATTAAGCATGTTGTCGATGGCAGTATTGAGAAGTATAAAGTTAGATTTGTTGCTTGAGGTTTCTCACAGAAAGAAGGCATAGACTGTGATGAGACATTCACTTATGTGGCTAGGTACATCACTATTCGAGCTATGATCTCACTTGCATCTGTTCAAGGATGGAAGCTTCACCAGATGGATGTGAAAACAACATTCCTCAATGGTGAGGTTGAGGAAGAGGTTTATATTTAGCAACCTGAGGGGTTTGTGGTTCATGGGGAGGAGTCCCATGTTTGCAAATTGAACAAAGCCTTGTATGGGCTTAAGCAAGCTCTCAGGGCTTAGTATTAGAGAATTGATAGCTATCTTTAGAGATTATGCTTCTCTAAGATAAAAGATGATCCAAACATGTACTCCAAGATTGTAAAGAACCAACTGTTGATATTGGTTCTATTTGTTGATGATTTGTTCCTTACCGGAGAGGAACATTTGATTGCTTGGTGCAAGAGGTAGCTCACTTATGAGTTCAAGATGAAATACTTAGGTCTTATGCACTACTTTCTTGGACTTGAAGTGTGGTAGAGAAAAGATGAGATATTTATTCTCAAGGGAAGTACACTGTTGATCTACTGCGTAGGTTTGACATGATGGATTGCAAATCCATGTCTACATTGATGGTTTCCACTTTGAGGAAACTACGTGAGTCATATTCTGGATCGGATCTAGTGGACCCCACTTTGTATAGATAACTTATTGGTTCATTGATGTACTTGACACACTCAAGACTTGATATATGTTATGCTGTGAGTATTATTAGTCAATTTATGTCTAATCCGAGACATAGACACTGGGTTGCTGCTAAGCATGTGCTTAGGTACCTTCGAAGTACGATTGCTTATGGACTTATATATGCCTCCAGTGGAGGAGTGATGCTACCTAGATATTTTGATTCTAATTGGGGTGGTAGCATTGTGGACCAAAAGAGTACATCTAACCATTGTTATAGCTTGGGTTTAGCTATGATCTTTTCATCGAGCAAGAAACAGGGCTTCGTATCCCATAGTAGTACAAAAGCAGAATATATTGCGGCTAGTACTACTTGTCGAGAAGCAATGTGTCTTAGGAATCTACCTGTTGTGTTATTTGGTGAGAAGCTTGAGTCTACAGTCATTCGGTGTGCCAATCAAAGTTGCATCAAGATTTTCGAAAACCCTGTGTTTCATGATATGTAGAAGCACATTGAAATGAAGTATCACTTGTTATAGCTGATTTTACCACTCCAGGTGAATCACACTTGTATGGCCTTCCCCTGTCCCGCTGCAGACTCTTTAGACCCCTTGGACCATTTTTTGTCCTTTGATGTTTCCTTGATCATCCCTAAAAACATGTGAAAATTGATACACGCGACTTTTAAACCCCTAATCGCGTGTATACGCGGGTTTGACCACTAAAACCGCGTACATCGGGATGTGTACAAAATCCAAATACTTTTGGAGTTTTCCTTGACATGGATCCGACTCACTTGACTCCTGGCCTTCCCTATGCATTGAGATCGCTCGGATTCAACCTTTCATTACCCCTTTGAAAAGATATATAAGGAACTCTATGGTACATTGAAGGCATATGAGAGAATTGAGAGCAAAGAAACTAAGGTCCATTGTTGCCGGAACTTATGCTTGAGTCTGCATCCCTTTGTCCCTTTGAGCACTTTTGTGTTCTTCCCAAGCTTGCCTTTTGCTTGTGAGCTTGCTATCGAGAGATGGAGGATTGAGGTGGTGGAGGCCCAGGTGGGGGATTCAGTTTCTCCGATTCGCAAACGTGCCGACAGAGGTTGTATCCATTGTAATCTCTGATTTTATATTAATAGAAATATCTTTTCCTGTCCAATAATGTGTGTTTGAATGAATATTTTATCCATGGGATGTTTTCAAATGCTTATACATTGTTGATTATATATGCTAGGATAGATCTAACACCAATATATATAGTATGCTTGTATTGTTTACTTGTTGTTGAGGAAGTAATCTATCAATTCAAGCTGAAGTTGGAAAGCTCAACGGGGATCTACTTCAACCGTCCGAAATAAGGTATGAGGTTTGATCCTTTAGTGTTAGACATTTAATTTCTATTGCATATTGGAAAGGATTGATTTCTGAAGTCAAGTTGTCTGTTGTGGTACCCCAAGCCATAGGAATTTCTCTCCGCAACAGAATTGGCGACTCCGCTGGGGAGTTCCTAGTAGTTGTCCTTTGGGGATTTTCTATCGGCATTCAATGACTTTGAATTGCTCTTTCTCTCTTGTTTCTGTGTCGGGTCTGGGGGCATGTTTACCTGGTAGTGTCTGATTGGTGTGAAGTTTGTCTCAGCTTGTCTGTTTGCCTTGATTTTTATGCACCTTTCTTCTTGTACGCGAGTTTTGAACTCACAGTCGCGTATACACGCGGGTTTCTCTGCTATTTCCGCGTATATATGCGGGTTTACTGCGAACAGTCGTGTATACCCTTAGTTTTTCCTTTTAGTGGAAGTTAAATGGTCGCTAGGTGAGTTGTGATGATTGTTGAGTCTCCTTTGATACTGGCTGAGTCTGTATACACCTCTATTTCTGACCATAGACGTTTTTTTTAGGGTAAATTTCTTTTTTTAAGAATGTTCTTGTCATTGCATTTTCGATTTTTTGTTTTGGGATTAGTGCATTAGATTTCTTTTACCTTAGTGCTTTGCTTGAGTGCTGCTTGAGTGTGCTTGCAGAGTCTGGGGGTTGTAGAATCATTCTTTTGCTTTTTGTATCTCATTTTATTTCAAAAAATCCAAAAATATTTGCTTATCATCATGCATTGCATTTTGCATTTTGCATAGTACTTGCACTAGATTTGCTTTGGAGTATTAGTCAGGATTTCATATAGGAAAGCTTGCATCTATCATTTGAAGAAAATTGTGCATTTCACGTAGTAGCATACCCTATTTTCATGGACACAATGCATTTGCATTGATTGTTAGGTGTGCATTTTACTTCATGTTGTGTCATAACACCATTAGTTGCGTGGCCATATCCCTCTTTTCAGTAATAAATCCAATTAAAATCAACGCTTAATTAAAATGAACTACACTCTTTTCTTTTATAGGGTGCACCAACAAGATTAGGTTTTAGGGTCTTGGAATAGTTCATTGTGAGTAAATTCTCCAAGACCACTAAACAACAACATGTATGTGTCTGTTCAGGTGAGTGTGTTAAATCCTTGCTATAACCAGTGTTTCTCAAGATCCTCCTCTCAAAAGGGAGTTAAGCACGAGGCAGTGTGAGCAGTTATTGATTGGGATGACCCCTAGTCATAACTGAGTAGCACCGGAGATATTTCCAGGATTGTATTCGTATCTAAGGGCTCTTTCGAGAGTTTCGGGCTTTGCTACCCTGCCCATACGGTTAATCTCGCCTGCGACTGTCCGCCTAAGCATTGATTATATTGAGGTGACCTTAGTGGCCTTACCTAGGATATCGAGGGGGTACTTTGCAGGGGTTATTCTGCAGGTGCCCCGGCCAAGTTGGGGTCGAACAACACAGTCACTTTACGTGTTGAAGCTGAGGGCCGCAATAATTGGTTACGTACCTCCGCTTGTTGTGTATGGGAGTCTCAAGCCTCTCCTAAGCGAGACATACCTGCTTCATTCGGGAGCTCACTTATCCTACCCTTGATTGCTTGCATTTGGCTTTAGATTTTATTGGTGATTGCTCTGTGCACGATAGCTTTCCTAGGGTTTGCGTAGATAGAGAGTCTTTTCTATTTTTTGAGTCATTGTGGATTCGGGTGCGGCTCCTCACCGTTCTCGTCGCTTAGCAGGACTTCTGCCTTCTACATATCCTCCTCCTTTGGGAGAGAGAAATAGACAGTCCAGGCAGACTACTTCACACATTGATTCACACACCATGGGAGACTATATAGAAGGTATTCTTGAACCACCTTCTCCCATTCATGTGGAAGATGGGGAGTTTACTCCTACCTATGATCCTTCACCCGACTTGACTAAGTTAGGTCCGGTGATTTATGAGATAGGAACCTTTCATGATAGACCTACTCACTCTAGGGTTAATCCCCCATTGACGCATCGCCGGTATGGAATGCCGGAGGATGACGAGACTCATTTTGAACCCGTGAGCACTAGTT
Source organism: Pseudotsuga menziesii (assembly GCA_001517045.1). NCBI lineage: Eukaryota > Viridiplantae > Streptophyta > Pinopsida > Pinales > Pinaceae > Pseudotsuga > Pseudotsuga menziesii. The sequence goes on from LPNX010376637.1 coordinate 867,348, forward strand.
ATGGTAGTTATGGTATGTCTGGTTTTCCTACACATGATTTGGCATTTCGTGCCGAATCCGACTTCGAGCCTAACACTATGCCTGGGGGCACTCTCATTCCTTACCATGTGGAGAAGTTTGGGAGCACTAGTCACATTGCACCTTCCATCCCGGTGGTGGAAGTTACATCACACATTCCTCCTAGGTCTAGGGTTAGTGATCCTATTAGGATACTAGATCCGAGACGAGTGACTATAGGGAATAGTACGTACTTAATTACACAGATCCCTTCGTCCTCTGTCCCTAGTTCTTCAAATGTTCACCCTCCACCTTATTCACGTGGTCCTTCGGGCCGAAACGTTACTACGAGTTATGTCCGTACTGCGGTTACTAGACAGGTTGTGTCTCAGCTTCATGCACTTCTCGTTGTTTCAGGAGGTCATGTTCATACTTCTAGAGGTCACATTCCTACTTCCGGAGCGTATGTTCCTACTTACGGAGTGTCTCATGGGACATCTCATGTGATGACTTATGGACCCTATTATGGGACGCAGTATGGACAGGGTTCTTCACCTTATGGAGGTGGCTATCAAAAACCTACTTACTCTCCAAATTACGACTTTGTAGCTCCTAATAGTCAAGGCCCACCACACTATGGTGCTTCCATGCCACCCTATACGGGTCAAACGGGAGGAGGGAACTATGGTCAAGGCCATGGTGGTAATTAGACCTATGTGAATCAGAACTATCATGGAGCGGTCCATTGACCTCATCATCCTAGGCTCCCTTTCCTCGCAATGTTGAATCTTCCTGACTTGTCGAGATTGATGAACAATCCTGTAGCTCATGACCCAGTTGTACCTACTAAGCTTCCCTCGGACATACCTAAGTTTGAGGGAAAACCGGGAGAGGATCCAAGCGAACATGTTACTACCTTTCACCTATGGTGCTCTTCGAATTCCTTACACCAGGACTCCATCCATTTAAGGCTATTTCAACACACCCTTACTGGGCCTGCCGCTAAATGGTATATAGAGCTACCTAGGGGGGCATTCGCTTTGTTCAATGACCTAGTGATGACTTTTCTTAACCACTTCCAGCTACCAGTGCGTTATGACGTTGGTACTGAACTCTTGTCAACATTTCGACAGGATAAGGCCACACATATCTCGGATCATATCCAAGAGTGGCGTAGACAGAAGAGGTTAATTAAAGCCTTTATACCGCCAGAATTCCTCCTCGAATGGTTCCTTAAGTCGTTATTGCCATATATAGCGAAGGATGTTTCTACATCCGGAGTGCAGAATGAGGAACAAGCAATTTTTAGGGCCCAGGAACTGGACTTGATTTATGCTCAGTCCGGTTTGTTATATGAGATTATTCTCAACGCTCTGCGTTCTAGTTTCGACCCCAAAGTCAAACCTGGACCACATGCCAATGGCATTGTTGGTTGTGCAAGTGCTAAACCTACGAATTCGGTTGCAAAACAAGTTGGTCAATTGTCTATCAACCAATTTGCTTCGAGACAAGCCACGGCTTCATCTCAACCCGCCCAAATGGCGAGTGTACTTTCAGTGCAATCGTCGGACCAGAAGGGTAACCAGCAGCCCGAACGGAATAGAAAGAAGGGTAAGAATAATCGTAAGGGTGGGAATAAGAATGAGAATGCTAATAATAATGACAAGAACGCTTGTAATGCTGGGGGGGACAAGCAAGCTTAACGTAAGGTTAAGTTCCCTTACAAGTTGTGTAAGGACGATCACCTCACTTACTTGTGCCCTCGTATCGATGAAGCCTCGAGATTCTTGGCACAAGGCCCAGCTGTGCTAACTAACCCTTTACCTCACAATTAGAATATGAACTCGAGGACCCATGATCAGTCTGGTGGCGATCAAGATCCGCCGGAGGGTAATGGTCGTGGTTGCATTAACATGGTACGTGCTGTGAAAGTTGTGACCCGTGCGAAAGACTATGGTTCGTCACAACCTAGCGCAGGAAAGGAACCTGATCCACCAGGGTCTCCTTTGCGTATTGAGAAACCTGTGGATAAACCTGAAGCTGCACCTCACATTCCTAAGGGAGTCCTTAAGCGTTCGGGGCACAATCCCAATGCCCAAGCCGCCCAACACTATTTAGTTGTCGAGGATTTGGGCCACACTCCTTGTGCGAGGTCTGCATTGGAAGTGCTTCAGAGTTGTCCTTCACAAAGGAAGGCTTTGCTTTCTGCCCTAGGTGTGAATGCTGATGATTCTTCCTCCGTGATTAAATTTGAAACTGCAGGACTTCAGCCTCGCTTGCCTTACTATGTGTCTCTTTTTATTCACGTAGAATGTCTTAATATGACCATCAAGCGCACTGTGATCGACGAAGGTGCTGCTGCTTCTGTGATGTCTTTATCGTGTTAGAAGGGTTTAGGTTCCCTTGAGCTGTCTAAATCAGCGACCATGTTAACTGCGTTCTATGGGAAATCGTTTAGGCCGCACGGCATCCTTCCTTCCCTTAAGGTCCGTTTGGGAGGGAAGACCGTTGCGATAGAGTTCAAGGTGGTTGATGCGCCCCTTGACTACAATCTCTTGCTGGGTAGGAATTGGATGTACAGTATGCAAGCCGTTGCTTCTTCCCTATTTCGCGTTGTATGTTTTCCATTTAATGGGAAGATAGTCACGATTAATCAAACGACATTCAAGAATCCATATGTTACCACATCTTCGAGAGCTTCGATCCTGATCGTTGAACACTCTCAGCCGGCAACTGGGAGTGTGGGTGTAGGCATGTATCCATCCCTCACAGGAAGCTTTAGTTGTCCTCAACCGATCCTTATGATAGAGTCTAGTTCCGGTGAGGCCTCAACATCTATGAGATTGGTGTCTTTTCGCACGAGTCATATGGAAGATCCTTGGATTCTTCCTACACCGAGTGAGCCCATCGTGATGGACGTGCCGTTGCCTACAACTATGATAGCTTATCAAGCTAATCTTAAGTCTGTTGCAGAGCCCAATCCTTCCTCTTCGCGGATGGAGTAGGAGGACCCTTATGTGCTGCCAGCATGGGCAGTATAGTATTCTCACGCACACGACTGCCTTGATACTGTTTTCCCTTCAGATGAAGTGATTATTGAGGCCATGTCGAGAGTTGAGCCACCATGGGAGGAACTCCATCATAGATCTTACTTTCTTCCCGAGCTTGACTGCTTAGAGCATGAGGAATTTAGGGCGGTTCTTAGTGAGAGAGATGGTAGTCCTATGGTTCCATTAAGCTCTCCTGGTCCGATGGCTGATGGAAACATGGCAAACATATCTTCAACGATTCCTATCAATATCTCTCGCGATCCTGGCAGGATAGAGAATGTCTATATTGGGGCAGAATGTTCCCATGCTGAGATTCAAGAATACACCGAGCTATTTAAAGAATTCTGTGATATCTTTGCTTGGTCTCACGATGAAATGCCAGGTATCGACCCTCGTATTGTCGAACACGAGATTAAGACTTATCCTAACGCTAAGCCTGTTCGACAACGCTTGCGTGCGGTAAATCCTAGGAAAGCACCCGCGATTAAGGCAGAGATAGAAAAACTGTTGAAAGCCGGTTTTATCTATCCCGTTCCCTTAACAGAGTGGGTTTCAAACCCCGTTTCAGTGGATAAGAAGCAGGGAGCGATCCACATATGTACTGATTTTCGTGATTTGAATCGTGCCTGTCCTAAGGACAATTTTCCCACACCATTTATTGATCATATTTTAGATGAGTGTGCGGGTAGTAAGGTTTTTTCCTTCATGGATGGCTTTTCCGGATATAATCAGATACAAATTAAACCTGACGACCAACATAAGACTGCATTTATTTGTCCTTAGGGAACGTTTGCATATCGAAAAATGCCTTTTGGCCTTAAGAACGCCGGAGCTACTTTTCAGTGGGAAACGACCTTGATCTTCCACAATCTCAAGTCAATTATCGAAGTATTTTTGGATGACCTTACTGCTCATTCTCGCATGAGAATGCGTCATTCCTATCACTTGAGATTGGTGTTCAAAAGATGCCGCCATTATTTGGTTAGGTTAAATTCTCATAAGTGCATCTTTTGTGTGAAGTCAGGTCGCTTGTTAGGATTCGTCGTTTCTAAAGAGGGTATAAGAGTCGACCCTTTGAAGGTTGAGGCAATACTTCAGTTGTCTCCCCCGAAGAATATTCGTCATCTTCAATGTTTGCAAGGCATGGCAAACTTCTTACAGAGATTTGTGGTCAATTTTTCCAATTTGACTAGAGGCTTCATGCGTCTATTGAAGAAGGACACCACCTTTTGTTGGGATGAGCGAGCCCAGGAGTCCTTTGATGCACTCAAGCGAGCCCTAGCATCAGCCCCGGTGATTAGTGCCCCAGACTATAGCCGCGATTTTCTACTTTATGTGGCCACGTCCATGGAGACGATTGGTATGGTTTTGGTTCAGGAGGATGAGGAGCTCCAAGAGCATGTCATATATTATATGAGCCGGAACCTTATTGACACAGAGATTCATTATTCTCATGTCGAGAAGCTTGCTTTAGCTACTATACATGCGGTTCAACGGTTGAGACATTATATTCTCCTTCGCCAGACCTTGGTTGTAGCCCATGTCAATCCGTTTCAATTCGTCCTCACTTGAAGGATGATTGGGGGAAAATATAATAAATGGATTGTCATCCTACAAGAATTCGATCTCGAATTTGTTTCGGCAAAATCGAAGAAGTCTTTAATTTTTGCAGAGCTTATATCGGATTTCCCAAGCGAGGACGAGGAGTTGGTTTGTGAAGATACGTTTGTCGATGAACACATCTTCTTAATCTCAACTTTAGACCCATG
>LPNX010376637.1:872394-885479 GCA_001517045.1 Pseudotsuga menziesii
TGATTACGTCATGTGTCTAAGAATTACCTCATAGTGGATAACACTTTGTACCGTCGTGGGGTAGATTCCATTTTACGACGTTGTTTAACTCATGAAGAGGCTGAGGTAGTGCTGAATGATTGCCACGGAGGGGCGTGTGGTGGTCATTTATCTGGGCTTTCTACAGCCCAAAAAATCTTACGAGCGGGCTATTTCTGGCCGTCGATCTTTAAGGATTGCGTAGATGCAATCAAGAGGTGCCACCCTTGCCAGGTATTCACACATAATATGCGCTTGAAACCTGCCCCGTTACATCCCATTATCACCACCGGTCCCTTCACTAAGTGGGGGCTTGATTTTATGGATTGCAACCCAGCTTCGGCTGGGGGGCATCATCATATCATAGTGGCTGTTGATTACTTCACGAAGTGGGTTGAGGCTATGCCTACAGTTAAATCCGACGATGAGACAGCTGTGCACTTCGTATTCAACCAGATTATTACTCGGTTCGGAATTCCAAAAGAGCTTGTCACTGACCATGGCTTGCACTTTCATAATCGTATGATGGAAGAGTTGGCATCAAAGTTAGGGTACAATCAAGAGCATTCCTCCTCTTACTACCCTCAAGCGAATGGATAGGTAGAAGCAGTGAATAAATCACTCAAATACATTCTCCAATGAACCATCGTACAGAGTAAGAATAATTGGCATATCATGTTATATCCTGCTTTGTGGGCATATAGAACCGCTGTTAAGACTGCCACGGGTTTTTCTCCATATCAACTTGTACATGGAGTGGAGTCGATATTGCCGGTTGAATACGAGATTCCTTCTTTGAAGCTAGCCATAGAACTCTTACCAGACACGTCACCATTGGTGGAGCGTTTGGTCCACCTTGAGCAACTTGATGAGCAGCGTCGAGATGCCTTGGTGGCTCTAGAAGTAAATAAACGTTGCATAAAGGTCTAGTACGATAAGTCTGTCCATCCAAGGAGGTTTAGTGAGGGAGACTTGGTCCTTTTGTGGGATCAACCGAAATAACCCTTGGGGGCAGGAAAGTTTAACCCCATGTGGCATGGTCCTTATGTCGTCAAACGTGTGTTAGAGAAGGGTGCATATGAATTAGTGGATTATGAGGGAACGGCCTTGGAGGAGCCTAGAAATGGGCTCTATCTCAAGAAGTACTATGCATGATTCTCAGCCAAGGCTGGTTATTGTATATTATTGTACAGTTTTGCATAGTTAGGTCTTTTTCTTATCGTGATCGGGTTTGTGATTAGTTTCTGTTTATTTTTGCAGATGTCAATGGAATCTTCCACCTACATAGGATTCGCGGATGGTGCGAGCCGTCACACTCAACACTCAGCCTCTGCTGCTTGGGTGATTTATACTCCTATGGGTCAGGTACTATCTTCAGGAGGCATATGTTTGCGGCCATATTCCAACAATGTTGCTGAATATAGTGCCATTATTGAGCTTCTACAGGATGCCATTTCACATGGTGTTCTCTCTCTTGAGGTACGTCTTGATTCGGAGTTAGTAGTGTCACAGCTTAATGGTTTGTACCATGTTAGAGATCCGACGTTATTAAGAAGGTTCTTACATGTGAGATTATTAGAACGACAATTTGACAATATAACATACATACACATTCTAAGAATTAATAATCAAGTTGCTGACTCATACGCTAACTACGTGTTAGATTGGCATTTGCTTCATACAGAATAAATTCATCACAAACACAATTTTTACACATGTAAATAAATAAACCGATCACCATAAAAAAATTTATATAAAATGTGGTAATACATAGTGTCATGATACAAAAATGGGGCTCTCGAGCCACCAACATATAATACACGGTAGTACAAAATGTATAGACTCCCAGGTATCTAATCTTGTGGAGGAGGAGGGGGGTTGTGATCATGGAAGGTCATTACGGCTCTAGCTAGCCGTCGGAATAATCGCACCCATGCTCGTGGTACACCCACCACCTGGCGCTGCATAGCCTCAGGCAAGTCCTCGACTTGCGCCATGGGAACCCTGTGTGTCAGCCTCATAAAATTGGTATGAATGCTCTGGAGCGTTCGCTCCCCATCCACACCCGTGATATCATCTCCTCTTCCCCTCCGTCTGTGATGAGGGAAGCCTTCCGGCCACCGTGGTCCCACCTCTGCATACAAATGGTAGATGTCACTATGTATTGTCACGCAAAAATATGTCTTTTGATTCCATATAATCAGAAAACACAAAAAAATTAAATAACTCAAAAAATTAAAAGAGAGGGTCGAGATTCGTTACCTATATCGCCATATGTCGATCCTGGTGGTAGCGGCATGTCTGTGTCCCCCCGGAAATCTATCCCCACATATGGGTAGTCATCGATGGCAACTATCTGTCGTCGCCACCATGGAAAGAAATCAGCTGGATAGGGGTTGGCCACCCTACCCCCCCCTAGTCTACGCATCACATCTGCCCAACGTTGTTGGGCCGGATATCTAACCCCGTGAAGAGGAACGTCAACTCTGGGGCTCAATCCTAGAACACGCTCGAAGAAAAATGTGCTCAGTATACTGCTGAACCCGAAGTTCCGCACTCTGCCCACCTTACACTTACTGAGCTGATGTTTCATGTTGCTCAGTAGTGTAGTGCTCCAGTCATAAATCGTGGGTCTCATGCACTCCACTGCATAGAACATTAGAGGCTGCGAGGCATGGTGGAGTGGTGCCAAGCCTGCTATCCTGCCTAATGTCAATATTATGGCCTTTAGGCCCATCACCTGTATAGCGTTGGTAGGGACTTGACTCCCCACCTTCTCTGTGTCTAGATAGCAGTACACCACAATGTACTCATCAATAGTCAGGCCAACTCCTGGCCCACCACGCGAACGAAGGTTCACTACTTCCCCCTGTCGGGAAAGCCCAGTAATAAAGTATATGTCCTCCACCTCTATAGTGAGGGACATCCTATCTATCTGGAAGGACTCGGAGTTTGGATCCCAGTAATCCACCAACATCTGCAATAGTCTTGGTTTGGCCTTCAAGCCACCAAGACACTAAAACTTATAGAGTCCACATGCACGCAACGCTTGTTGAGCCATTAGATTGGCCCTTACTGCCTCCTCTACCTCACCATGTTCATGCTCTCTCCATTCTAGGACCATCCTGCACAAAAAAATGCAAGTTTTCCCATTATATTACTTGAAAAACCTTATGCGTGGCCTCATACGCGACTGTGGGGGCATTTTCCGCGTATATCCAGCCCTATACGCGGAAAAACCCTCGATTTCCGCGTGGGCCGCAGCGCCCTTTTTAGTTTGGCCTAGAAACCTCAAATGACCATGGAATTTGATAAAAATTGCATCAAAATGAAAGAGAAGAGCATGGGTAAGTACCTGGAAGAAACGGTAGTGGATTCCGCCAGTTGGATCTCCTGGAATTCGCTGTTCAAAATCTGAGCTCAATTGGATAAAAATTTCAAATGTTTTATAATATTTTGAATTGTTTACTATTTATAGAAATTTTTGAAATTTTTTACCCCCTTTCCTATAATTTCGACAATTTCTAATCATTTTGGACCGTTTTTGACCTAACTCATGATGTAGGAGGCCTTTTTCAGTGTCGTTTCAGCCGTTGGATTGACCTGTTCGTGCCGATCTCAAGTATCATGTCTAAACTAGCATATAGGTTAGGTTTCATCACCGTTTTCATTTTGCATGACCTTATGACCGTTTCATCATAACCTTAGGTATAAACCCACTCTATTATGTCACGAAACCTTCTTGTTGTTTTAGAAGTGGCATAATATGAGTGGTAGAGCTTGACCTTACATGGGTACCCTAGTTAGCGCCTTACTTGCATTTGGTGGCCATGCTGACGTTTCATCCTTTAGGGTGTGGGAGTCCGTTGTATAGTACTGCCATGACATTTCACAAGAGCCTCATACTCCTCTTGATCTTTTGCTGGCCTATTTCCATCAGGACTCCCTTATGTCAAGTTGTAATTACATTATCATGAGCTTTGCCTGCCTTATTGAGCCTTATGCCAGCTTCCCTGACATTGCGCTTCAGCCATATAGCCCGAGCTTGTCTCATGTCTAGCCATGCAGAGCCATTTTATATATCCTTTGCAGCTTGATTCCCTTTTTTATCGGGAGGGGATTCTCCCCCGAGTGTCGATATCCTACACATGTGTCCTTGCATTGAGCATAGGTATGTTCCACTGCTTGGAACTAGTTTGTTTGTCCCTATGACACTCGTCTCCTCCTAATCTGTAACTATAAAGCAGTTTTATTCTTTTTCAAGCTTTTTAAATATTTGAAAAAGTCCAAAAAAATCAAAAAACCAAAAAGCTGGACAAGGAAAGATGTTATCTTTGGCAGTTGTCGAGTCATGTCGCCTTCGAACAGAGCACTGTATATCACATCCATTGGTTGGGTTTATAGTTTAACTTTAGGAGCTGTACTCGTTTATTTGAGTTTATCTCCACCCACTGGTTAAGCTTCCAGTCCCTATGGAGCCTCTGTCAATGCCTCCCGTGTCGCAGAGATGTCCCAGTTTGTATATCGAGTCTATGCTGCCTTTATTCAGTCACCATACGCCGTTATGCTCTTGTTTGAAGGAAGTTGAAACCTGAGTCGGCTATTCCTCAGTTATCTTGACTTTGCATGTCGGCCATTCCTGGTACAGTTACTGGTTCGTGCACCTTATGATAGAGTCCTTCCACATTATACAGCTTTGCTGAGTACCTCGATTTGGATGATGGGGTATGCCTTAATGCCCTCCTTCCAGTGGATTTCATCCCATCGACTTCAGATCATTTATTCTGGGATTGGAATCTAGAGTCATTTTGAGTGCCTTGAGACTTGCAGTCATCAGTGGCAGGTTCTCTCGCCATCGACAGTCTTTGGGAATACATCAATGTCCCCTGATCGATGGATCCTCTCAAGTGTTCAACCTCAATCCTCTAAAGTGTTCAACCTCAACACATTTATTCACACTTGTTAGTTTGCACTCTAGTACCTTGATTCCCATTTTCATTATCGGTGGGTGATCTCGCGTCTGTTAATGGTATACATCAATGACCGGTAATCAGACGATGGACTACTATGTTCGACCTCGACACCTCTATTCACATAGTAGGACATGTACTCGTAGCGGTGTGTGTAGAAGACCTTCCGGATTGGTGGCATCTCTTATATGCTATCTCCTTGATCGTGTCAGTGTTCATGAGATTTCAGCTCTCGTGACTTGATTCCAGTATATGTTAGACATCTTCAGCCATTATGGAGATCTTGATCCATTGTATATCTTCAGCCATTATGGAGATCATGGTCTTTTATATATCTTCATCATGGAGATTCTGATCTATGTATATTGTACATGGCGATGACCACTTATGTGATATCTTGTATCATGCCTATTCATGGCCATTGTACTCTTATGTATCCGGGACTGCTATATGTATTTGTAGTTATGTGCAGAGCTGTATCATTGTACTATGCTAATTGGGTGGCTAGTCTTCCATTTGGGATTCTTCATCACTTCTCTTCTGGGATGGACTTATAATGTATTTCGGCCATCGTATGACCCCCCTGACCTCAAACATTAGGGGGCATTTGTTATAGTTGATTTTACCACTCCAGGTGAATCACACTTGTATGGCCTTCCCCTGTCCCGCTGCAGACTCTTTAGACCCCTTGGACCATTTTTTGTCCTTTGATGTTTCCTTGATCATCCCTAAAAACATGTGAAAATTGATACACACGACTTTTAAACCCCTAATCGCGTGTATATGCGGGTTTGACCCCTAATCAGTTTCTCTGATTCGCAGACGTGCCGACAGAGGTTGTATCCATTGTAATCTCTGATTTTATATTAATAGAAATATCTTTTCCTGTCCAATAATGTGTGTTTGAATGAATATTTTATCCATGGGATGTTTTCAAATGCTTATACATTGTTGATTATATATGCTAGAATAGATCTAACACCAATATATATAGTATGCTTGTATTGTTTACTTGTTGTTGAGGAAGTAATCTATCAATTCAAGCTGAAGTTGGAAAGCTCAATGGGGATCTACTTCAACCGTTCGGAATAAGGTACGAGGTTTGATCCTTTAGTGTTAGACATTTAATTTCTATTGCATATTGGAAATGATTGATTTCTGAAGTCAAGCTGTCTGTTGTGGTACCCCAAGCCATAGGAATTTCTCTCCGTAACATCACTTCATCAGAGACGTGGTCCAGGAAAGTGTAGTAAAACTTTAGTACATTGCTAGTGATGCACAAATTGAAGATGTGCTGACAAAGTCATTGTTAGTGATCAAGTTTAGGTACTTTTGAGACAAGCTTGGTATGGCAGAGAATGCCTCCCTCAGTGAGAGAGAGTTTTAAAGATATAGTATCACGAGTCATTCTCCAAGCCAATATTGTGTATCCAAGATTGGGCCTCACGTGTTCCGGTAGGAAGCCTGAGTTGGACTTGAGAACTTGGATTAGAATTCTTGGGTTGGACTCAAGAATGACTAATCCTTCCATGTAAAAGGTTATTCTTCATGTGTTGAGGCTAATGCTTTGATGTATAGAAGTGATTATGTTGTAAAGTCTTGTAGTATAAGGCTCCAGACTTGTGTGTCAAGTCAAATCCTCATTTGTTGAGGTGGACCTCTTGTGTAGAGGTAATGCTTTGCATATTTAAGCATTAATGTTGTGCGATGTATTACTATTAATTCTTCTTTAAAGACTGGACACCTCTAGAGTGAATTACTTTAACACATGATCATTTGGTCTGAGAGTAATATAAGAGGATTACAACATCTGACAAATTTTCTTGGTATAGTATGATATTATATATAAATTAAAGTTAACGCATATTGACCATGCATAAAAGATAAGAGATAAAGATAAATGCATAGAGAACAAGAGAATTTGAAATTGCTCATGCGAAGACTTCAGTTGATTAAAATGAACTCGATTTGTTAAGCTTAAGTTAAAGCTATAATGTATGCATCAATTAATTAAAAGAGAACTCATAGTGATCACTTTAGTAAATCAATCAACGTGATTTCAGTAAGAATAGTTAACTAAACTGTTAATAAAAAGGAACTCGTTAACTAAAGTGTTTTCCATGACGACACTTTAGTTAACTAAAAGACAACACTTAAGTTATGACACTTGAGTTACAACAATTGCATGATGACACTTAAAGTTAGCATTCTAACTAAGTGACCCTACATCCACATAGAAGGCAAGTTCATCTTGAAGTCAAGTTGAGCATGATTTAATGTCAAAGAAGAAAGACATTGCGCAATGTGTATGTAGGATTGATTAACCCAAGGTGCAGAGCAAGTGTCCAGGGAAAGCATTCGCTATAGTTTGCATGGGAGCCTAGTTCCCCATGCAGTGATTCACTCCTTTTTGCATGGCATTGGTTTTGGCAAGTTATTAATGTGTTGGAATTATTGCAAAGTTCATCTGGTTGATCTCTCTTCTCTATTGCTCTGTATCTACACCTGGGGTGTCCATTCTCTCTTATCTTGCACTAGGGGTGATGGAAGCAATTTGTTATTGTAAAAGACATTCTCTACTATCTATCCTAATTATATTTTGAAGTTTTTCTTGGGATTTTCATCCTCATTATTTTGAGGGTTTTCCCCAAGGTACATCCTATGCTATGGTTGAATCTTCATGTGAATGGTTCATTGATTTCAAGTATTTAGTATTTCCGCACTTAAAGAATTAAAGATCAAAGCTTAACATATTTTCACGAAAATTCAGTAGTATAAACCAAGGAACTTTCTTAGATCCATTAATCATAGAAATTATGAGTGTTGATTGTTGTGCACGTTTTGTATGCACATCTATGTTTAGACTTTGGAATCTGTTATTTATATTGACATGTTTACTTTTGATCTAGAAACTTGAGGTATTATTCTAATTATATGTTGGTTACATTGTAGCAATTGGAAGCACATGGCACAATTTTTTTTTATTCTAAGGAGAAATGCATCACAATTTTTTTTATACAATAAGGAGTTTAGTTGATGACAAGATACTTTGGTTGAGAAAAGGTTTCCTTTTCGACTTTTGCTTCCTTGCATCTTTGTATTGGAAGACCAGGTACAATCATGGACATAGCTGAAAAAATCAGTGAAAAATTGGTGATGTCCTAAAAAATTGCAAATTTTCCCGGGTGTTGATTTATTAGGCCGAAAAATCACGATTTTTTGAAAAAAACAAACACTGGAAAATTTGGCAAAATTTGAGAAAACGAGAAAAATCGAGAAAAAATAGAGAAAATTTTGACAAGCAAATTTTGACCCTATTAAAGTAAAAAAATTGTATTTTTTAATGCTTCTTGCCATTTGTTGGTTTTCTAGATTTTTTTGCCAATGTTGTTAGGAAATTGTATTCAGGACCCTCATCATTTTTTTGTTGATGCCGATTTTTACAACTATGGTCATGGATGATTGTGCCAACAAAAGAAATGCACTACCTAGGTCGGATACTTATTTTTCTGGAGAATAATATCATAAGGCATAGAGTACACATTACCCTACAAGAATTGGGGGTGGTACCATAGTGACTGCTCTCAAAGCTAACCGAATTGAAGATAAGAAACCATGGGAATCCTCCAAAATTGGTGGACGTCCCTCAAGCAACAAGTCATTGTTGCCAAAATTAGTTTCAACAGTTCCTAAACTGGGTTCCTCAAGCTCATCAAACTTGAAGAAGACACGTAAGGTGTAGTCAAAATTTGTTGTTTCAAGGTAGTTAAGTTGAACATGCAATCTCTTTGTTGGATTGGGTCATATTGAGCAGGTTAGAGCGACATTGAATAAGGGAGATCCAAGCAATAACATTTGACCTGGTCTATCAAAAATATCGAATTTGATAAGCTACGAAGGATTAACCTATGACTTGGAATTTCTTTAGAAAACACCAACGTATTCTATGGGCACCATAAACCTTTTTCATGGTGGTTCCAGTGTGGGAAAGAGAGATAAAAGACTTATTTCTAGAAAGTTTCTAAATAGGCAGGGAAGTTGGAATGACATAGAGTTATTGAATATAAACAATAGTTTGTTAGATTTGATGTATGGGGAACACAAACATAATTGAAATGGCATAGAGCAAAATAGGACCAAAAACATATGAGTAGGTCCTTTTAGAGCTGGGATCAAGAATGATGTGGCAAGTCAGTCAATCATTTTTTAAAATGATCATGAATTTGCCTCTGATGATTCTTTCGTTTGTGCCCCATTATTGGTTGAATTTTTATTTCATGTGGATCTTGCTAGTGATTCTCTATTGCATTCTAGCTTAGTGTCAAGTCAAAGAACTCAAGATCATGGGAATTTTGGAAGGCCAATGCCAGGCCATGTAGATAACTCGTGCGTGAGTCGCGATGAGGTTGTGCGCATGTCTACACCTTCTTAATCCAAACACAAGGCTTCTATCATAGGAACCGCAAGCCAAGTTGCAAGCAAATTTTTATCTCAAGAAATTCCTAATGTAGTATTTGGATCTGCATCTCTTCCCTTAAGTATCTATTTTTTTTGGGTATAAAGTGTCATGGACATTGCCATCTAGTGGCTATTGTTATTTATATCATAAGATACTTGATGCAACAATAATCTCAGATCCTAAGGTGAACTTTCATGGTCTTACTATACCCTTGGTTTTTGGGTATAGTTATTGTTTGGCCCCTCGACTTGGAATGTTACTTGACTACCTAGGTGATATTGAGGTTATAGATTGCTTGGAGTTCAAGATCTCCATATGTTTGGTGACCAAACGTTACTTTACCATGCCATATTATGAACCCAGGTGCACTCAAGTGATCCTCAGTTCCTACCATGGCCTACCGATTAGCAATTAAAGAACCCAATTATGAATTGGATTGACAACATGACAAGGACAATATTGGTTACAATGATGTACTAAGTTGATAAAGTTACTCTGCTAGTCTCATTATTACTAGTTGGTACTTATCCTGTTGAGTTTGTTTACTTATGACATTTGGCATTCCATATTGGACTTTTAATGTTTGTTCAGATCCTCTTAGGAGAGAGGAGTCAGTAGTTGCACAGTTACCAATAGTGGAGATAGAAGTGGTGTTGGCTAATCTCAATCTTGGAAATACTAGCTACCATAAATAGTTCATAAAAATATTTTTTATGCTTTTAAAATCATTTATTAAACAACTTTCTTTTTATTTTGAAATAAATAAAATGAATCTTTGAAATTTGAAATTTTATTTTAAATCACATCATACTAAACATATTAAACACATTAAGACTTGGCAACTTGAAACTTTATAGCTGACATAGCATCGATTTTGTATTAGTCACACCTTAAGACCAACCTGAACACCCAAAATATATATGATAAAAATTTGGAGAAAAAAAGAGCTGGCGAACATGGAGACTTTAGTTATGAAAAAAGATGTACCGCTGGCTCCTTCTCCTCCTCGTCCAATGAGCTTTGTGGGTCTAATTCGAGAGAAATCGCTGACCGTCTTGCGGGCTAAGGGCTTTGAGTCCCGAGGGTTTGATAATAGTATAGGGATTTTCGAGACAAATTCTTGAGGTTTCTGGTTTATTCTTGGTTTACTGGTAAAAGGAGTGTTCCCCTGGTTCGCGCTATGTATGAGTACAGACATAAACGGTTTGTGACATTTCGAAAACAAAGTTGGAGCTCTTAAGCTGCTGATTTAGGTAAGGAGCAAAATCGTTTGGCTTAGTAATTTATTCGTTCCCTTCAGTTCTTAACGTTATGTATGCACTGGTGATTTATACTTATCAACGTTTATTCTTTACAGTGACGCGACCTACCCTAGAGAGATTAAGCTTAGTCTCTTTATTAGCTACTCGAATCATTATCGTTTCACTGGGAAGATTATTGTTTTGAATCTCATGCTATGCTTCATCGATTTCATAGTATGTCTATTGATTGTTTGTCTTAACTGTTTGTGTTGAGGTACCAGTCACCTAACTAAGTGGTTGTGCTTTTGCAGCGACGCCAGACTCGAAAAGATATAGGAATATGAAGGGAATCAAGCTCGAAATTACCCTACCATGAGCCCGAGCTTCATCCAAGTTCAACTTGTACGACTGAAGTGCACCCTACCACCTAATTCCATTAGGATAATTGCAATTGTTATGTCATAGTTTTATGGTGAAAATGTTAGATTAACTATTTAGATTGAATGCTGTGCTCAAACTTTATATAAAACTGTTTCTTTTTATCTCAGGCTGCCCAATGGGTTTAGCGTACCTGATTTTGAGTCGATAATTATGCACTGGGTTCCTTTCAATTTAACGGTTTTGGTCGACGAAGTAATTATAACATATGATATTTATTTTGGACAAGATTTTACAAAATTCTTTCTCTTCTTAAACTCTCCTTCGTTTAACTCTATTATTGAATTGTCAAACGCATGCGATATGAAAGTTTACTTGGTTTAGTTTTTTTTTTCATTTTGTTTTTTGTGTGAATAATTTTGGCATATTACCTAGCTCGCAAGGAGCGAAACTATAATGCCTATGCCCAGAAAACGCCGAAAGGCAGGGTTTTTCCCATACATTTCAATTTCTAGCTAGGTCATTACGGGCCCTAACCATATCCTTCGTTTGGCCGCATTAGTTGAATTCATAATGTCGACTATGCTGCAGTCTTGCTCGTTGCAAGCTTTCCCTATTATCGTTTAGTTTTGAGACCCGGGCTTCAGAGAACCGATTTGCTATTACACTGTATGTTCATATGGATCTTTTCTTTGACATGATTGTTTCCATTTTTATATTTTTATTTTGATGTTATGACATGGTTTGTTTGATTGAACAGTCTCTTCTTTAATCCGTAGAGTTTTATATTTTTTTTACTGGTTATGATATTAGCTTTTGATATAAATCAATATATTCTGTTTTACACAAATACACCTGCTCAAGGAACTTCTTAACTAAACTTACGATGGTATAAACTGCAGTAGGAGGGAGTTGTAACTAACAAAATAATTTTATTGCGATAACCAATAGTCTCTACTTCACCATAGGGTTTAATAAACCATAATAATATTATTATATCATTCCTCTCTAAGCATGCAATTCTGTAATACAAATGAAACTTTTTTAAGATAAACTTTGACTCCATTATGTACATAAGGAATTCTTCTTTGATATCAAGAAATTACAATAAAATAACAATGAACTTATACTTATTCAATCTCTGCCGGTCTCTTTCTAATCTGAATTTTATAACAAAGAATCTTGATATTAATAATTCAGTAATTAAGAATTACTTATTTTCTTGGCAAGACTTTTGCGGAATCCATATTATATTCAAATTCATTTTTTATAACTGATTTAACTAAATGATCACAAATCAAGCAGTTTTTTATTCAATATCTAAAAGATTTAGGAAGCTTTCCACGAAATTTATAAATAAAGTATCCACTGAAATTAATGCTGACCAAATCAACTATAATAACAAAATTATTTGCAGAGAACTTAGCTGTTCATCTGGAAGTCCCAACTTGTAGGAGAAGAGCCTTGTTCCACCCAACCTTAGTCAACTAGAAGTTCTTTATCCTTCAACTCCAGCAAGTCACCCCGAGCCAAGCCAAGCAAACTAGAGAGAGAGATTAACTCTAGAGAGGGAATTTCTTAGTTAGGTTCGTTAATAGTATTACCTTCTTGCAATCCGTTTTACACCTTCTCTTCTTTTATTAGTAGGGTCAAAGGAAGAAAATTCAGATTTCAGTCTTCTCTTTCTTTCTTGGAAAAAAAAAGTCAGTTTTTTCTCCTCTCTCTTGGCGTCTAATTCAATAAAATTATTTAATATTACTGTATTTTGATTATTTGAGAAGAGGACACCTAACTTGAGGAGTTAGGGTTTCTTTTGGAAATTTTCTCCTTTTCTTTAATAATTATTATTAACCACTTTTAGTTTGTTCTCTTGGTTAATTTCTCCTCTATCTTGCTTGGCCACTCTTAAGTTATATATCTATATCATAGTTACATATATCGTGTCGGCGAATATATCGCCGGGGGTCCGGAATGAAACTTATCGGCAGCAACGGCGAAAATATCGGAAAATATCGGCAA
>LPNX010376637.1:887932-1004195 GCA_001517045.1 Pseudotsuga menziesii
AAGTGTTCTTCTTTAAAATTTTGATTTTTGAAAACAATGAAATTATTAAAAATTTATAACATTCAAACTTCAAAGAAATGGGAGGGTGGCCTACCTAAAACCCTATAGGCTATGTTTGTAATGGGAAATCTACACCCTACACAAAATTTAAACCTAAACCCTACCTTAAATCTACATTAAACAACAAATCTCAATCAAAATAAAAAATAATGAAAGTTTAATGTTAAGAATACATACCTGGTTAAATGCTATGGAAACTTGATTGCTCCCTTCCTCTCCTCTAGAAAATCGCCCAAGATCGCCCAAATCGCCAGAGCTCCTCTTTCTCCAAGCTAAAATGTCCAAATGACTTGAAAAAACCCGGCCGCAGACTGTTATCGGCGAGTTTTTCTATTTTTTTCCCAGCAGGCCGATATATTCCGTCGACTCGCGATAATATCGGAATATATCGCGATATATTAAAATATCGCGATATATTCAAAATATCGGAAAATGTCGCGATAAATAGGGTGCGATATATCGCCGGGGTCATTAAGTCGCGATATATCGCGATGTCGGCGATATATCGCCGATATATGCAACTATGATCTATATATATCCTTACATAATAATGTCTTAAGTTTACATAAATATCATAATGCTATTGTTCAAGTCTTTCCAAGAAATAGCTAATAGAGGTGAAACCTTGGTACATTACATCTTACCCCTCTTAAAAATAACACCGTCCCGATGTTTCATTCTTTTTAGTCCCGAAATAGAGCTGGATATGCATTTTTTATTACATCTTCTCGTTACCAAGTAGCCTCCTTAGGGATGAAGTGCTTCTGCTGCACTTTTACCTGGGCGATGGTTTGCTTCCGGAGCAAAATCTCTTTCCTGTCCAGAATACAGAGGGGATTTGGGAGAAATTCTCCTTTTGGTTCTACCTGTAACAAATTCCAACCAATTATATGCTTAGTATCATAGACATACTTTTATAAGGCATGTTAGATCAAGGGTGCACATGCATCATAAGTGAGACTGCTCATCAACATATTCTATGTTACTTGTAACCGAGTCAGGTGAGGGAGGTTGAAATTGATTGTAGTGTAAAGGTTGTTTTCACACAAGGGATTGATTGAAGAATTGGAAAATAACATAAAAGAAGCATACAATACAATTTTTACCAGGATTCATAAAGAAAATAGAAGCGATGGAAGAATGAAATGGGTTTTTTTGGGTGGACCAAGTAAAATAGGTCTCCCATGTTGAATTTTACCAAGGAGTTGTTCCCCTAAGTGATATTTGCCTAAGTCACTAGGCAAAGGGGTTTGAGTCACTTGGACTTTATATTAACAACTTGAGATGAGCATTAATTGCACTTTAGAGAATAAAGTGCACTTTAAGTGAAAATTTAAAAAGGGAGTGAAATTAATTATTTTGTGGAGAAAAGTGATTTAATCGATTTAATCACAACCACTCATCTAGCCTAATCTGAGCCCTAGGATTTTATGGCTTTTCATTCACCCTAATTTTTTTTTACCTAAAAGGAAAGTTTTCCAAGTGAAGAGACACTTTTGCATTTTGAGAGAAGAGAGGCCAGAGGAGAAAATAACAGCAGGAGTATTTTATTCTCTTGGCACGCAAATCAAGGAAGGAAATAGCAACAAGGCACGAAAATTGAGGCAACAACAACAACATTTATTACTGTTCCGTACAGGCCGTACAGTACAGATTCTGTACAGTAGCATGGATCTCGAGGTAGAAAGTACAACACGATTTTCGAGGCAGATTGGGGCACGGTTTCGAGGCAGATTGGGGCATGGTTTTCGAGGCAGGAAAATTGGGCACAAATCCGGAGACAATTTTCTCTTGGCATGGTTTTCGACACAAGCTGTACATCCTGTCCTTATGACTGTCGTACAGTCCGTACAACAGCACGGAAATCGAGGAGGCAACAAACAAGAAAAATTCTGAGTTTGTATTTTTTCTGTTGGGCACAGAAAACGAGACAGAATATTTCTTCCGATTGAGATAAGTTGGTCTGAATTTTTTTTTGTCTATTGCTGTAAATTTTCCACATATTTTTTTTTTCTCTCTCTCACAGGTTTTCCCCGGAGGTTAGGGTTTTTCTTGGGTCATTGGACCAAAAATACTGTGTCTGAAATTTATGGTTGAATGTGTTTTATTTGATATTCATGAAAATGTTGTAGAAACTCTTCTTGTGTTTCAGTCCTTATTGTTTATGAGAAAATTCTAATTTGCAGCATAAAAACAAATTGTGTTGGGCATTAAACAATGTTATAAACGGAGTTGAAAACTGGGGTGGGAGAGTGCTGAAAAATTCTACATCCCACTCAATCCATGTTTTGATTGTGAGAATTGAGGCCTAAGGTGAACCTAGTCTCAACACAAAGTCACATGCATAGTGTTAATTTTCTACACACAAAAATGGATTTGAGGTTGTTTTGCAATTAGTGACACTTAAAATGAGAAATGTTAGAATTTTGACTTAAGAGCATTTATGTTTGACTTTCATTCAATTTGTCATATCACATCATAATAATTGCATGTATAAGAATCACTGAAAGAAACAAATTCAACAATAGACACAAAGATTTATCCTAGGAAAACCAAGTACAACGTCAAGACAATGAAGAGCTAAAGATCTCTCATAGAAAGATAGACAAACTCTAGACAAGCCATAGAGCCAAAGAGAGAAGTCTTCCAACAATAATGAACCCAAAACAATCTTCTTCTAGATGGAGTGAATCGCTTCCTTGTGTTGGAGCGAACTTCTTCCTTGTGGAGGAGTGAACCTACTTGATATGACAAATGAGGAGGGTGACCCCTCTATTTATATTTGTTATCTGACTACCTTTTCAACTGTGGGGTTGACTTGTCTATCTTCGCTGGGTCGACTTGTCTAGGAGACAATATAATATTGTTTATTCGTTATTTCTGGAATATTATGGGTTGACATTACAAGTATAACTTAGCATTGTTTCTTTTAGGGCTTTACTTGATCAAATACAATAAGAATATGTTCCGAAGCTACACAACATCAACACTCCCTCTTAGCAAAGAAGGTATTCTTCTGACACGATCTTGAATATTGCTTCTGATGACTTTGTACTTGACCATTTACTGTTGACCTTTCATGAATCTATCCATTACTAGAAGTTATGTACGAGCAATCCCTTTGTTATATCATGCATTCAAGATCTCAACATAGCATCTCACTAGTGGGTATAGCCTCATCGTCCTTTCGAAACTTTTGGGTCTCGACGTCCTTTTGGACCTTCTGTCATTACACGTCTTCACCTAGGTCACACAAAATGTGGGCAACTAGTTCGTGAATGACTACCTGCTACTGCCACAGTGTGCTATTGCCTTTGGAATCACATTTGTAACTCATCACTCCCTCTCACGAGGGAAGTCCTCTGGTCCACTCCAAGCTTGTTCCTAAAGTACTCAAACTTTATTCTTGATAGAGGCTTGGTCAACACATTGGCTATATGCTCGCCTGTTGCAACATACTGAAGTTTCATAGCTCCCTTTTGTACCATGTCATGGATGTGATGGTACTTGATCTCGACGTGATTGGACTTTTCATGAAACAAAGGGTTCTCTGATAACTTTATGCAACTCTGGTTGTCACAAAAGATACAAGTCACCTTTAACTCGAAATCAAGCAACCCCGCGAGCAACTTTCGAAGCCACATAACTTTGCTACTGGTTGAACATGCTGCTATATACTTTGCCTGGGTTGTACTGAGTGCCAACTAGTCTGATTCCTTTTGAGCCAAGAAATCATAGCTGACGCCAGACTGAAGCAACATCTTGATGTACTCTTCTAGTCTGCGACACTACCTGCCCAATCTGAATCAACATAGCCTTGCAATCTTATCTCATGATCTGAAACATATGAGTCCAAAATCCACTGTACCTTTGAGATACATCATCACATGTTTTGCCGCAATCAAGTGAACATGTCTTGGCCCAACCGTATGTTGACTCAATGTGTTCACCGCAAAACTTATATCTAGCCTCATGTTCGTCAAATACATTAACGAACCAATCATATGTTTGTACATAGTGGCATTCACTATGTTTTAAGAAGTATCACTTAATAACTTTAGGTTCGTCACCATTGGTGTAGCCATGGGTTTACAATCCATCATCCTTGTTACGGGACAAACTAGCAGGGCTAGTGTCCGACGGGAAAATATATGGAAGATGTGACTAGTGTCACCTTAGTCACACATCCAACTTCTTTGGAGTGTCGTAACCTCCAAGGGGAGAGCCCTTCTGCAAGACACTTGGAGAACACAACTATATCTCCTTCAACAATATTAGTGACCAATGCCTTGAGAAAATGATAGATGCAGACAAGCATATAATTTTTATATCAAATATCCATCTTATGCATCTCAGGGAGGATGGTACCCTAGTTAGTTAACTAGAGTTCCTGGTCAGTTAACCAGTTAGAGTAAGTCCCTAGAAGGTACCCTAGGGCCCCCAACAATCTCTTGGGGTTATTGGCCTGAGACCAGGCAGGTTGATGCCATGGAAAAGTCCTTAGCATATGGCTAGGGCCCCTACATGTCTCTAGGGTATTTTGGTTTGTGACCAGACAGTTTCTTGGTCACGAAGACGAAGCAGTTCCTATAGGTTGAGACAAAGACTTCTTGGTTTGGGACTAGGCAGATTCTTGGTCTGGGACCAAGCAGTTCTTGCAGGCACATACCTGGTCAGTTAACCAGGTGGATCTTGATCAGTTGATCAAGATGATGATGTGTGATGTCCTGTTCTCCTAAATGGTCAAGCTAGGTTGTTTCTCAAGGGATTAGCCACCCATTGATGATGTCACTAGCACTTGACCTTTCAGAGCAGTCGAGAGGACCAGAGGATCGCATCATCCAGTTTGGACCTTCCTTATACGGTGACGATAAAAACTCATAGTTATTGTATGGAACACATGTGGACAATATGCCTTGAAAGAGAGATAAAAAAGGGTTGTTTCCCCGCCTTGATGGTACACCTTGGTCTTGTGGGTAAAATGGTTGTCTTCCCACTTTGTTGTGACCCCTCTTGTTGACTTATGATCTTATGCTGGCCCTTGATTGGTCCTTATGTTAGCGTTCCCTCCTAATGTGGTACCTTGACCCCTTTTGTTATGATGTTTTAACTTTATTGTTTTATCATGTATGACGTCTTCACCATTGGTACCCTATCCTGAGTCAACATAATATTATTTTATGGTATGTTTGGTAACACTCCTAAAAACTAGGGTTAGAACGATGATCCTTTTAGAAGACTTTGTCAAGATTATAAAATTAAGTCCGAAGCTTTCAATTTGTGTGTCTTGACAAGAGAAAATTGGATATCTGATTCATTGTCTGTTCTAAGGGTTTGTTGCTGCTCTTTGGCTTGACATGTAGGGTTTTGCTGCTACTGAAGTTGTTCTTGCTGGGCCGCTACCTCTGCTGTTTGTCTAAGGGTTTGTTGCTGTTGTTTTTAAGCAGGTTGTGACCCCTTATTCATCCTGTTAGGACAATTGTGTGCTCTACTTAGCTTGTAGAGGGTTGCCATGACCTTTCTCATTCTGTTGGTTGGGTGCTTGAATTGAGCCGTGACCTCTATGGGTTGTTTGGACTGAGTCATGACCCATTTTGGCTGCTAATACTAGGGTTGTGACCTCTTTAGGCTGTTTGGACTGAGCTATGACCCTTGTTGGTTGCTAGGACTAGGATCGTGACCTCTGTGGGCTGTTTGGACTGAGTCGCGACCGTTGTTACCTGTTAGGACTAGGGTCGTGCCCTTTGTGAGCTGTTTGGACTGAGCCGTGACCCTTTCTGGGATGCTAGAACTAGGGATGTGACCTTTGTGGCCTTCCTGGATTGAATTGTGACCTTTGTTGGGCTGTTAAGCTAGGTTATGACCTTCATTGGACTGCTAAGACCGAGCCGTGATCTTTGTTGGGCTGCTATTAACCTTGTTTAATTGCTGAGCCTGTTTAGAAGGTGTCATTTTCCCTAGGTTCGTTGCCTTTGTGAGCTGTTTGGATTGAGCCGTGACCCTTTGTGGGCTAGTAGAACTAGGGATGTGACCTTTGTGGCCTTCCTGGATTGAATCATGACCTTTGTTGGGCTTCTAAGCTAGGTTGTGACCTTCATTGGACTGCTAAGACTGAGCCGTGATCTTTGTTGGGCTGATATTACCTTTGTTTAGTTGCTGAGCCTGTTTAGAAGGTGCCGTTTTCCCTTGTGATGGTACTGCTGCAGTCTGGATGTGTTAGTGTTTGATTCCTTTGTTTGCCTTTGCACATTTGAAAAGTGTTGTTGGTTGTTTGATGTGTGACTGTCCTAAATACTATCATTTATTGCAACAAGGGTTTAAAGGTTTTATCTTCATTTGTGGATTGTTTTGATTAGCACCTTGAGGTCTGTACTTTAACTTTTCCCTACAGCTACCTATCTCTCTCTCTCTCTCTCAGGTATGTCGACTGTTTCTTAGTGACTTGTCTTTAAAAGGACAAGGTCTGATCTGAAAAGATATTTGAGTATAAGGAAGGTCTAATCGATGTTATTTTTCTCTTTCACAGATACTATTTGTTAGCTTTGTTTATCTTGGTCATTAGCTTATCTTTTATTACTGTTGCTGTTATTTAGTGTTACTATATGTTTCAACTTCAACACAGGGACCTTTGGGAGTGTTACAATTGAAACAGATGAAAATTATGTTTTAATTTTATCTTGCCTTGTTACTGTTTTGTTTCTAGCACTGATTTAGAATTTTATTTTCTGCATTAAAGTATAATTTTTTTTAATTTTCTACCTCAAACCCTAACCTAACCCTAATTTTAACACAAAAATGGATGTCCTCACAATCCACAAGATGACAAACTTAGTAAGAAACACAACTAGGTTAGAAGAATGCACCAGACCAACACCATTCAACTAAAGTTAGAATAAAACTTACCAATGTTAAACAAAAGATGAGCAAACATCAAGATATGGGTCATCCAATGTGCAAGAGTTATTCCAAACCATTCATGCATCAAGTTGTAGAAGTGTGCAAGCCCTAAAAAACATCCACATTCACTTTGCAAAAGAAAAATCATCCATCTTCAAGAAGTGCGCCTCATCTAGCCCAATAGGAGAAAAAAAGTTGTAATATGTGTTTTAGTCTCAATCAGTGTTGTCAAAACCGGACCGGAACCGGCTAAACTGGCCGGTCAACCCGGTTTCAGAAGCTGGCCGGTCAGAACCGGGACACCTGGCCATTTTGGGCCGGTTCGATACCGAACCGGCCGGGTTGGTCCCCGAACCACCCGGTTTGGCATCGATCTGGTTCAAAACTGGCCAGTCCATACGGAGCCATACGGAGGCTCAAAAAAATGTTTTTTTTTACTTCAATTTCTGGGGTTACTGGGCAATATGCAAGATGCCAGCCATTTGAGTTCTTTTGTAGTTTTACAAGGTTGGAATTACTCGACTCTGATAATCAACTTCCATAGACGTGAAAGTGATCATACTAAATTTTGATTCACTTGTCATTTTCATTGGCATGATTGTAATCTGATTCAATTTCTGTAGGATGTATTTTGTGTTTTCCTATGATCTTACAAAGTACTGTGTCCTTTGAAAGGCAGTTGACTGTACATGTGCAAGCTTTGAAGCAAAAAATAATTGTTGTTGAGCCAATTTATATAATCTGGTGTGCTTTAATGATTTATCCTATAATCTTACAGAGTACTGTGTCCTTTGCAAGGCAGTTGACTGCAGCTTTGCAAGCTTTGAAGCAGTTAGTAATTGTTGTTGAGCCTATTTATATAAGCTGGAATGCTTTAATATTTAATTTAGTTTCTTCAAAATTACGTTTATCTCTGCATTTTCCTTGGAAATCAAATTCAATTGTGCATTATAGCTATTGTCATAAACCTAGATCTCAGTGATCACATCACTGAGATCACTGACATTAATTGTGCTATTTTCCGAAAAACAAGAAGTCATTCAAATATGCTATATGCATCATTTCATATCCATATGTGTTTTATCTTCGTCTTGAATAGTTCACTACATGTAATCAGTGATTCTGTTAGGGAAACTGAAAGAGCAGAGACATTCTGAATGATGGTGCTGCACAAGGTTTGAAATATTGGAAGCATATCAACTTTGCATATTCTATGTAGTATGATGTTGAACTCTTATATGCTATATACATGAGAAACTTTGCATATTTTGTGTATAATGGTTTGAATTCACATGGATGCACATGAATATTTAAAAAAAAAATAAATTTTGAATATTTTATGTATTTTTGGTCGACCGGTTTTTTACCCGGTTTTTGACCGGTTTCGGTTCTGAGGGTCGACCGGTTCATCCACCGGTTCGGTTTTTGTAACCTTGGTCTCAATTGCCCTTTGTTTGAAATGAAGTGAGGAGAGGCTTATTTATAGCCTTCTCACACTCACTTTTACAATATAACCAGGCTGACATGCCTTTAAAATGTCAATTTGTAATTAGAAAATGAAATAATATAAAATAATCAAATTTGTGGGTAACTTGGGGCATTTTCCCTAGAGTTTACCAAAAAATGACTAAAATATCTAAAAATGAGCAAATTACTTCGAATTGAAGTCTAGAGTAAGCAGGGTGGGCGTCATACCCCATCTAACCTCAACAGTGCTTTTAATCCCTCAATGCCCCCCCCCCCTCCCTCAAGCAAGCAGTACGACATGGAGGAGATGATGATGTCATAAGTGGAACAGGCTCAAGGAGAGGGAGTGTTATACTAAAAAGGGGCCAAGATGGGTGGTTGAGGTGACTAGGAAGGGAGGCAAAAGCCTCAGAGCTGAAACACTGTCATCGGAGTAGTAAACAAGGAAGGGGGTCATGTGACCTAGTGACCTGCCCCTAGGAGGCCCGGACACCAATCCCAGGGTTAAAGAATCCTAATAGAGGGCAGTCAGCAGTGCCTTTAAGCCATAGTACTCCTAAATGAAGGGCTAAAGGGTCCGGCCATAACCACCCCTCAAAAGTGCCGACAACATCCCTATCTTGGCCCTGAAGAAAAATGTGACCCCCCTCCTTGGGAAATCAACTGAAGGTGTATCGGTATTGGTACCATGTAACACTAGCTCCAACTGCGGGACAAGTACTCTTCTTGGGAGTGCTTGAGAACCTGCGAATTTTCTAGGGACCTATAGACCTACACACACATCAAATAACCACGGGCATTAAAAGCATCATGAGGTAACCACTTCCGTCTTGCCTTGTTTAGTATCATGAAAGATAAAAGAAACAGACTAAATGCAGATAGGAAAAGACTAACTAATCAAAACATAGCTAACTAAGAAACTTCTAACTAACTGACTAACTAGCTAACACAAAGATAACAAATGTCATATATCACCTGTGAAATACCTCTTCAGTGCCTTCCCATTGACAAGGAGAGGAATCTTCTCACCATCCAAGTGACTCAAGCAGAATGCATTGGGACCTGCATTGTTAGTAATTTGATATGGACCTAGCCAAAGACCGTCAAACTTACCATGCTTACTTGGTTCATCTTTCTTTTTGTTCTATAGGAGGACAGGTTCACCTATCTGGAAGTTGCGTTGGCGAGCTTTCTTGTTGAATTTACATTTAACTTTGTCTTGATGTTCTGTCAGGTGATTGAAGGCCTTTCTTTGGTTTTCATCCAATTCTATCAAGTTGTTGATTCTTCTTTGAAATATGTTTGGATCATCAACATTTTGTTGGAGGATTTTATATGCAGGCAACTTCAAATTGATCGGTAAGGTAACATCCAAGCCATACACTAATTCAAATGAGCTTTTCTCGGTTGATTCTTTCGTAGTAATTCTATCTGCTCATTCTGCATACTTTAACTTGCCATCCCAACCTCTTTTGTTATCGCTAACAATCTTCTTTTTAATGCTCATCAAATTTTTATTGCTTGACTCGGTGAGTACATTTTCTTGAGGATAATAATTCGAAGAATGTGATAGTATAATGCCATAGTCAAAACAAAAGTAGATAACTCATCCCCACTGAAAGCCTTTGCATTATTTGTTATAATCTTGGTTGGGGTTCCAAACGGTTAATAATTCCGTCTTCCAAGAAGTCTATAACCACTTTTGTCGTAGCCCTCTTCGTTTGGATAGCCTCAACCCATTTGGGGAAGTAGTCTGGAGCTGTCAATATCCACTTGTGACCATTGCTTAAATTATGTTTAAACTCACCAATGGAGTCGAGACCCCATTGTTGAAATCATAGTGGAAAAAATTGCCAATTTTTCTGCGATGTCTCGAAAAATCGCGATTTTTTTTGGCTGCCGATTTTTCGGCCCGAAAAAATCGCAATTTTTTCAAAAAATTGGACAGCGCAAAAAATTAGCAAAAATCGGCAAAAAATCGCCCATTAGAGGAAATTTCAACTCAAAATGGGCCTCCTAAAAACATTTAATAAAATAATAGTTAAAATAATAAAATAATATTTATTAATTTTGGAGGAAGAAAAGAAAAAAACTACTTTTTTGTTTGTATTTTCGACATCTCCCCGTGTTTTTACTCAAATTTCGATCGGGAGAGCTTGTTGGATGCGGAATTAAATTTCGCATCCAACGAGCTCTCCCAATCAAAATTTGAGTAAAACCACGGGGAGATATGTCGAAAATACAAACAAAAAAAGTATTTTTTTTATGATACCTATCCCCAAATTTATATTAAAAAAGTGTTTAAGACCTATACGGTATTTCAAATTTAAAGCAATTTCATTGGCTAACACATGATGACATGGAATTTGATTTAGAGTTAAAAGGCTCATTTTGAGTTAAAATTTCCTCTAATGGGAAAAGTTGGAAAAAATCGAGAAAGATTGAGAAAAATCGGCAAATAGGGGAAAAAATCGGTAAGCAAATTTTGACCCTATTGAAGTACAAAATTTGCATTTTTTAATGCTTGCCGCGGTTTGCCGATTTTTGCCGATGTTGCTGAGAAGATGTTTTCTGGACCCTCGCCGATTTTTTGTCGATGCCGATTTTTTCCACTATGGTTGAAATGGTGCTTTAATTTTGATTGGCTGGAGCAGCAAAGCTGCAAATTTTTGTTTTCCTGTGAAAAGTTGGCATAGATGATAACTCCGTACATATCTGTATACATCCTGGAAAATACTGGGCCAATAGTATCCTGATCTCAAGATCTTATGGGCAGTTGTAGAAGTTGCATGATGACCACCACCAAGTCCTTGATGAAATTCTTTCATTAACTCTTTTGTTCTGGAAGGTTTGACACAATTGAGAATAACCCCATCTAGGTTCCTCTACATAGACCCTGAATCGACTCTCTGGCTAGATCCACGAAGAAATACTTGGAAGCTTTCAATTTCAAGGTCCTCTTCTTGTGATTTCGCAAGTGACTAGGGCAGGAAAGCTTCGCCAGATAGTACACAATGTCTTTATACCAATTGCACTAAGCTATTCCTTCCATAACTGTTGAGATCATAGGAGGCATATCTTCTTTTAAGCCAAGAGCTTCTTCATTCCCTTCTGCTAATAGTTGAGCCAAAACTCTACCTTTGACTAACTTGGTAAGTTGAATTTCCAAGTCATATTTTTGAATTTTTGTAATCCATTTGGCTCTGGCATCTAAACCATCCTATTGCTTCAATATTTCTTTAACTGCTGGATGCGACACATAAGCCATAATCTTTGAATATCCAATATACACCTTGAAGTGCTTCAATGACATCACCAATGCATATGTGTGTTTTTCCATGTTGTGATACTTTATTTCTGTGGTGCTAAAGGCCTTACTCATGAACGCAATAGGTTGTTCTTCATTCTTGTCATTCTTTTGTAGGAGAACTCCTGCAACAGTGTCAGTAGAAGCAAAAGAAAATATATGAAAAGGTTTGGAGTAGTCAAGACTCACCAATACCAGAGTTTGAGTGATAGCATCCTTGACGTCTTCAAATGCTTTCTTGGATTCATCAATCCACCTGAAATCTGCATCCTTTTTGAGCAACTTATTCAACGGTTTAGTAATCTCGGCAAAATTCGGAATAAATCTATGAATAAAATTGATTTTCCCAAATAATGACCTTAAAGCTTTTAAGTGTCTAGGAAATGGAATATCT
This sequence comes from Pseudotsuga menziesii, assembly GCA_001517045.1. Classification (NCBI taxonomy): domain Eukaryota; kingdom Viridiplantae; phylum Streptophyta; class Pinopsida; order Pinales; family Pinaceae; genus Pseudotsuga; species Pseudotsuga menziesii. The sequence goes on from LPNX010376637.1 coordinate 900,058, forward strand.
TCAATAGCTTTAACTCTTTCTGGATCAATTTTGACACCTTCTTTAGTAACAACATAACCAAGTAGCTTACCTTCAGTAACTCCCAAAATAGACTTTTTAGGGTTCAAAGCAATCCCATACATGCGGTACCGTTCAAATACTTGTCGAAGATGTTTGATGTGATCTTTCCTTCTTTTGGAGTAGATAGTGAGATCATCCTCATATATCTCCAAGATCTTCTCCACAATGTTTCTGAAAGCATACTTCATGCCTCTTTGAAATCTGGGCTTGACATTCATCAAACCAAAAGGCATACGCAAGTATTGATAAGTGCTCCATGAAGTGGTGAAAGTTGTCTTTGCTCGATCTTCTTTCTTTACTGCCACTTGATTGAAACCTGAGAAGCCATCTAAGAAAGACATCATTTGTGACCCTATAATCCTTTGTAACAAGAGCTCCATATTCAGGAGTGGATAGTTGTCTTTCTTGGACACCGCATTAAGATTTCTACAATGTTCCCCCAAGTTTTCGGGACATGGGAGTGGGGAAACGCACATTGGGGTCATGTGGAGCCCACCCCCAAATTTTAGGGAAATTTGGGGTGGGGGGGGGGGGATGTCAAGGTCATAAAAATTCTAAAAATTCTAAATCTTGCCAATAACAATTTATCCCGTGAAAATACATTTTAAGCAGCTCTCTGTAAATACAATCTAATTCTTCAATGATTCAACAAACTTCAACATTGTGTGAATCCATGCCATAGATGTTGTAATGGGGAAATGTGACTAGAGGACCATATTTCTTCATGATTCTAGAGGGCATCACATTATTTGAGGCTTTCAAGTCTAACACAATTATGCAAGAGTGAACTATTAATCCTATATTGGGATCCTATTCATCAATCGCACCTTGTGCCCCCCTCCTAGGCTTTTAGCCCTTGCCTCTACCTTGAATCTCGAAGTTGATCCTCAAAGGACAATACTGAACACCCTACAATTTTGATGAAACTTCCTAAACCAAGCATTAAAATAAGGTAGAATTAGAAAAAAATTCCCATCCTTAATAAGTGATTTTGCTTGACTAAAGGGTACATTTTGATTAACGTCATGATAGAGGAGTTCAACAATCAACGCCAATCTTAAATATTATGGTACATAGAGAGGTTGATGTGCTTGATTAAATGACAATCCCCTAACCTCATACATGATAAAGTCCAGTAGAAACGTTCCAATCCCGAAATCTTGAAAATTGTTAGGTCTGTTGAATTCTAAATGGGATCTAAAATTCTACTTTTTGCATATGAACTTCGATGAGGTTGGACCCACTCTCAAACATCCTAAAACAATTAATGGTAATGTTAAAAATTTAAGTAAAATGATAGAAAATGAAAGATAAGGAAAATACCATTTTTACTTTAAGAATTTAATATTACCATTACTACTGGAGCGCTGAGAAGCCCCCCATTTCCTTGATGTGTGCTTCAAAACAGGGGGACGAGCTTCCCCTTGCATTTCCTCAAGTTTCACCAGGAGCCCCTAAGTCCTCGAGGCGCAGTGAGCGAGGGGGGTGTGTCCTTGACCATGGGGAATGCGTCCCCGTGTAACACTGGATTTTTGAAGTCCACACATACTTTGACATCATATGTCTTCTTTTTGGACGGTATTGGATTTGAAATCCATTCTGAATACTTTATTGGGACTATAATCTTGGTCTCAACCATTTTCTGTAGTTCCTTTTTCACCAGTGGAGCTAGTTTTGGATTTATCTTCCTTAATTTCTGTCGATGAGTCTTTGCATTTTCTTTCAAAGCTATGGCATGTTGAATGATACTCTTGTCATAGGTTTTGAGCTCATCATATGACCAGGAAAACACATCTCTGAATTCTCGAACCAAGTCTATCAATTCCTTTCTTTCCTGAGAATCCATTGCTTTACCAATCTTTATCGGATGAGGATCTTCCTGTGAATCAATATTTACTTCTTCATATTCAGAATCTTGAGGTGTTTCTTCCTTTGGTTTGCACCTGCCATTTCTGTGAAATTTCTTTTCCAAGGAGACCTTTTCCATGGGAATCGGATTGTATTGAGGTTCTTCTGTGGACTTCTTCTCTCCAGCCAATCTGATTGCCTGAATATTCTTCCACATCAGCAATGAATCTGTAGATCTGTTTGTTGTCATCGAACACTTCTCAGTTATCAAAGTTGTCGGGCACTAAAGGACAGATTACCACTTGCACTTTCCCTGTATCTTGGATTGCATCAGCTAGTTCGAAAGTAGAATAAAAAACTGCAAGCGCATCCACTGTTTGATTTTGTTCTCTTGGTACTGCTTGTAAAGATAGAACATGGAATTCATCTGTGGTTATTCTTACCGCATCCCTGTGTCTTTTTAATTGCAACTTTTTACAAGAAAAAGTGCCTTTTACTTGACATACAATAAGGTCATAATCACCAATAACATGCAACAATTGTATACCATAATCTTTTGTGATATTAAAACCAAGCAGAAGAGCTTCATATTCAACAAAATTGTTAGTACCATTAAATTCTAATCGAAATGAAAAAACAATGCTCTTCATGCTTTGGGGAGATTAATACAATACCTGCACCCATACCTCCTTGGGACTTAGCCTTGCCAAAATGCATGGTCCAGATTGTTGGTGTCCATCTAGGGAGCAAGATCAGTAGTGAACACTGCATAAGACTCGATGTCATTCTGGCAAATATACTCATTTTCTGGCTCTGCAGGATCCTCAACGTGGTGCTTCCTCATTATCTCCCTTTGCAAAGTAATGTAGTTACCTTCAGGAGTGGGAACTGTAGCGTATGATAAATCCATCTGCAAGCTTCCTACCAAATTCGAACCAAATTTTCTGGATAAGAGCATTCCCCATGATTCTGGCAGGTCAATCACCGCTATGTTAATCTTTATCATTATGCTGGGGTGTACTGCTAATTGTATTGGGACATCAACCACCACTCCACAAACCTTCACTTCCCTGGAATCCATGGCACAAATGTTCCTGTAGGGTCTTGAAATCTTCAATCCTAGCCTTTTCATCACAGCTAGAGGCATAACATTAGTAGATGTGCCAGAATCAAACATACAATTTGTAAAACCAAATCCCTGATGCATAAAGAAATAAAGAAAGTTTGTGTCCAGGATTCTTATTCTCAGTCAGCAGCATGTTGGACAAGATGATTGGGATGTCCTTGCATTCTTCGGCTTGATTAATTACAGGTTGCTTTTCTTGGAGCTTTCCTTGAAGATGCAAATGTTCAATTATTTGTCGTATTACTGAAGGAATCTTTGCCAAATTGGGCAGTGGACGTAGAACCTTCATAGAGCTTAAATTACCTGTGATGTCAATATTCAAAGGCTCATCAGCAACCAAATCAATAGGAGCCTTGCCTAAACTTACCGGCAGTGGAAGAGGAGCATTTCTCTTTTCTGCGCTTGTTGAAGGGAGCTTCCTGCGTCTCTGATAAGTATCATCAATAGTTCTGTTTTCGTACCACTTTCTAATTTGTTCCCGAGGAGGCATTTCCCCAAGAGGCTTGTTTACCTTTTCCGTATGGATGGATCTTCTTGACTTCCTGCATATGCTCGTTAGACAAACCAAATTGCTTTCTTTCAAATAAATTACATACCTCGGAGTCATCTTCTTTGAAAGGAATGTTGTGTGTGATGTATTCCATGTAGTAGGCACAAGTTCGTTCATCATGGAAGCTGCGACATGCCCTGCAATAAAATGGAAAACCACTTACCACATTGGTTGGTTCCAAGGATGACCAAGGCCTCTGCTGTTGTGGAGGAGCTTTGTTGAAGTTCTTAGGAGGAAATATGGTCTGGCTAGTTTGTTGATTTCTTTCCAGCTGCACAATCTGGTTCTACATGGTAGTATTTTGTTGAGTCTTGTCAACTCTCAACTGCCTCACCTCTTTAATCATTGTATTCATGAGGCCAGGACCTTCATTGGAAGAAGAAGCTTTGTTCTTCGGTTCTGGTTTAGCCCTTGAATGCCCAGATGTATCTGGCTTTCCAGTTGTCTTCCAACTGTCGTCTAGGACTCTTACCTTCTTTTTAGCAGCTGCAAAGTCCCCTGGCCTGCCCAAACTTAGATGGAACATGAAGTCACATGAGAATGCCTTCAAGTAGTATGACAAGATCATTGTATCTGGAGGCTTGTAATCTGTAGGAAATTCTTTCGCAATTCTATCAAACCTGCGTTCAAACTTGTCAATTGTCTCATTCTCACTTCGTTTTATAGTCATTAAGGCATTATTCAACAACATAGGATCCTTCTTTTCTTGCCACCTATCAAAGAATTTTTTCTTCAAGTTAGCACAAGTAGATATACTTTGAGCAGGCAGGGATTGAAACCATTCGCTCGCATCACTAGTCAAGCAAGAAGCAAAAGCTTTAAATTTAACATCTAGGTGAGTACTGTTAGTAAGCATAAAACAACGTTCCATCCCATTCCAATGTTGAGCAGTAGTAATAGCATCAGAACCAGAAAAGACAGGAAATTCTCTAATATCTTTAAACTTCAACATTTGGTTAGGGTGACCAGCAATGTTAGTGAAATCAAATGCAGCAAAAGAAGACATGTTTACTTGAGTAGTGGAATTCAACAAATAAGGTATGTATATCAAGTAATGTGTCTAGAGTTTGTTGAGAAATTACTAATCTCTCTTGAAAACGATCCTTTCTTTTAAGCAATATATAACTAAAATATGGGAGGAGAGTACCTTTGCAGATTGCTCTTGTAGTGTACTCTTTTGAATTATGTCGTGGTGGAGTTGAAGAAAATAAATGGCATTTACATGAATATTTCATTCACACATTCTGTCAAACACTTGAATGTCTAGGGTTTATGATTAAAAATTTATTCGTAAACTTGAAATAAAAACCACCATAATCAAGATCTTCTCAATACTGAAGTATTCATTTACACATGAAAACATAGATGTTTTGGTCAATAGGCTGGGCAAAACCCCAACTCCTGGGGAAAACCCTAAAAAGAAGATTTTTCATTAAGAACAGAAGTTTCATTACACTGAAATTTATCTTTTAAACCCTTGGAGGCAAAATTTTCCAAATCTGAAATAGCAACTAAATAACTCAGAAACATAAATTATCTCGAAATCTGTGGCAACCTCGAAATTCATGCCAGAAAACTGTTGTACGACCTGCTATACAGACTGTACGGTCTGCTTTACTTTTCTGCCTTGATTTCTGAGCCTACACATGCTGTAAATGATGTATGATCTGCATTTAATGCTGCTGTCACTTTTTGGGATTCAAGCCAGTTACATTGGGATTTGAGCCCACACATGTAGCTGCAATAAATGCTTAGGTTTGGCTGCTACAAGCAGCCTAGGGATTTTAGCTGCTCCACTTCCTTGAAAATCATGCCCTTCTTCACTTAGCTCTCTTCTTGGTCTTCAATCTTCTTCTCTAATGGTGCGATCAATTTGTCCTTTCTCTCTTGTTTTCTACTTTAAAATTTGTACCAACTATCTAACCAACTAATCTATGGTTGAGATACATTTATAAAATCAAGGGCCATCATTTAATGCACCCACATTTAATAATTAATTCACTTTAATTATTAAATAATAACTTAAGTGAGACCCGTTCTATAAAGTACAAAACGTCACTTTATTTATATATAACTCACTTTATACATAAATATACAAAGGACAAAATCTAATTCCTCTTTATCACGCCACACAAAAAATATGAAGGAGGACCTTCAGAGTTAACTTTCCAACACTCCCTTTCAACGAGGAAGGTTCACAACACCATCTCCATCTTTGACTCCTGCAACAGCTCCCTCCTGCTCTGGAATCACTCTCAGATACAGATGCTCAACTCCATACTGGAACACTGAAGCTTGAGACTCGGCCTGAGCCTCATCCACCTGCTCATCTATACCATCACTGGGTTGGCTGAGTCTCTTGCTAGTGCTTTGGAGAGAGTCACTCTCCTCATCAGAACCATGTCTTTCAGATGCAACTCTCACCTCATCCTCTGACTCTGATAGCCACCCTCCTGCTCCTGGTCGTACAATGTGCCCTCTCAAAACATAGAGCCTGTATGTGCAATCTCCTAATAGAATAGTGGAACCTACTAGCTCATCTCTTCGACACAGGAAAACATGGCCAGACCTCACCATCATCCCATAACCTTCATCCTCAAAGGATGATTTTGAAAGTTTACCGACTCTCATCCCAGGTACAAAAAGCACTCGGTGTATATCTAGGATATCACCAAGGTCTAGTTGGAACTTGACTGTTCCAATCCCTCGTATCGCTATCTGAAGACTATCAATATCTGTGTGAATAAAGTGTCCTGGCCCCAACTCTGTGATGATTTGAACAGTCATATGTCTGGTTGCACCATTGTCAACAACCTAGACATTCTAAAAAACTGAGCTCCCTATACTAGAATCAATTGAGACAAGAGAAATCTCTTGCTCAAACTTTCCTGCATAGTCTTCTACTGTTGTAGACACTACCATATCTCTTTCAGTCTTCTCTTTCACATTCTTCTTCTCATGACACTTCGAGGCATAATGTCCCATCTGACCACACTGGTAACATCTGATTTGACTAATGTCTTTCTTCTTCTTGTTAACTTTTGTTGCAAGTGCCACATTATGCTCCACCTCTTCATTCATCTGACTACCCAGAGACCCTTCTTGAATCTCCTCCTGAGTAAAATTGTCCCACAGTCTGTGGTGTGGACTGGTTTCTGAACCCACAAATGAACCGGATAAGCTAGGGAATAATAATTGATATATTAGAATGATGATCTTATAATAAGAGATAAAAGACCTTTTATAGGCCTAAACACACCGTTTCAATAAACAAGTGTGACTCTACGTAATATTGCATCTAATATTTAAAATAGTTGTTCTTAAATACTTAGATACATAGCATTGCTGTCGTCTTTTAGAACGCTTTGTCCTTAAAGCCAGGGTAAAGACGGGTATTGTTGAGGAAATTGTTGTCTCCCATGATGTGTCTTCATCTGGAAATTTTTTCCACCTAATGAGATATTCCTTGAGTGTTCGAGAATGAAGTCTTCTTTCTCGGGTTGCAATGATTGCCTCGGGTTCCAAAATGACCCTTCCTTTGTCATCTAACATAGGAAGTACTGTTTGCACTGTTTGATGTTGTCCCAACATTTTTTTGAGATATGATACATGGAATACATTATGGATACGAATTTCATCAGGTAAGTGTAATTCATACGCAACTTGACCAATCTTCTTGGTGATTTGGTATGGTCCAAAATTTTTGGGGCCAACTTGTTTTTTCCTCCTTGTTTAAGAGATACCTGTTTATAGGGTTGGAGTCTTACAAACACCCAGACTCCTACTTCAAGTTCTCTCTCTGTTCCACGTTGATCTGCTTGTTGCCTCATACAGTTTTGTGCCGTGACTAAGTTATCCTTGAGTAATTTAATCGTTTTTTGATTTTTCTTTAGTTGGTTCCTTACTTATGGGACATTAGTGTCGCTTAGAAACCAACTCCTTCCAATTTGGAGGTTCATACCCATATAAAGCTTGAAAGGGGGTCATTTTTGTGGAGGTGTGGTACATTGAGTTGTACCACCATTTCTGCTAGGTGTAACCATTGAGACCAATGGTTTTGCTTATTTGTTACAAAACAACGTAGATAGGCTTCTAAGCTTTTGTTTACGACTTTAGTCTGACCATTTGTTTGGGGGTGGTAAGCTGAGCTCGTATTGAGTGACGTGACCACTTGTTTGAAAAAATCCCTCCAAAATTTTCCATTAAATTTCGCATCTCTGTCGCTGACAATGGCTTTTGGGAAGCCATGTAATTTGTAGATATTCTTTCAAAATATATCTGCAATTTGTTTTGTTGTGTCTGTCTTTTTTATTGCCACGAAGTGTCCAAATTTGGTTAATCGATCAACCACTGGAAAGATTTTGTCCTTTCCTTTCGATGGAGGTAACCCATCGATGGAGTCCATTGATATCTCTTCCCATTTCTGGTTGGGAATATCTAGGGGGTGAAGTAACCCTGGGGTTAAAATAATTTCGCTTTTGTTCCGTTGGCATTTGTCACATTCTGCCACATAATGTTGGATATCTTTTTGCATCCCCTTCCAGAAAAATTATCTTCTTGCGTTATAGTAAGATTTGAAGAATCCCACTTGTCCTGCGCCTGGTGAATCATGGGATTCCTTCATTACCTTAGCCTGGAATTTAGAGTTTGAGTTTAAATAAATCCTCCCTTTATACCAAAGGATATCATTTTTCCATTCAAACTTGGGATCATGATTGGAATTGTTAATTATAGTGCTTGTTTCTGGGTCTTTAGCATATTCGATTCGTATTTCATGTAGCCATTCTGGAATTGCGATTGAAATGGAGTAAGAGGTAATATCCTCATATTTTCTGGAGAGTGCATCTTCGATTACATTTTCCTTCCCCTTTTTGTGTATTATTTCCATGTCGAAAGCAGTGATTTTTTCTATCCACTTATGTTGTTCTGTGGACAATGTTTTGTGTTGAAGTAGGTATTGAATACTATTGTGGTCTATGCAGATCATGAAGTTGCTCCCTAGGAGGTATTGTCGCCACTTTGCTAATGCCTGCATAATGGCCAACATTTCCTTATCGTATGTAGACTTCAATTGTTCTCTCTTGTTTAATTTCTTGCTCTCAAAAGCTATCGGGTGTTCATCTTGCATTAATACTTTTTTCAACCCATAACGCGAAGCGTCACATTCTATTACAAATGGTTTGGAGAAGTCTGGGGTAGCTAGTACAGGTGTGGAGGACATAAGTCCTTTCAAAGCTTCAAAACACTTATCTGCTTCCTCACTCCATTGGAATGCATTATTTTTTAGAAGGTTGGATAAGGGTGCGTTTATGTGTACATAATTTTGTATGAATCTTTTGTAGTATCCAGGTAGCCCTACGAATCCCCTTAACTTAGAGATGTTAGTGGGTTTGGGCCAATCTGTGATTCATTTGTTTTTTTCTAGATCCACCTTGACTCCTTTAGATATTACATGACCAAGATATTTCACTTCTTCCTTACCAAACGTGCATTTGGACATCTTGGCACAGAACTGATTTGCTTTTAAAATAAAGAGTACTTGTTCTGGATGTACGAGATGGTCCTTCCATGTCTCACTATATATGAGGATGTCATTGAAAAAAACTAGTACAAACTTCCTTAGGAATGGCTGAAATAAGTTATTCATGGTTGTTTGAAATGTCGTTGGAGCGTTAGTTAGCCGAAAAGGCATTACCTTAAACTCATAATGCCCTTCATGGGTCAGGAAGGCTATTTTTGCCACATCTTCTAGCCTTACTCTGATTTGATAATATCCCGATCTTAAATCTAGTTTCGAGAAGTACCTTGCGCCGTGAAGCTCGTCCAACATTTCATCGATGAAGGGAATGGGGAATTTGTCTTTAATAGTTATCTTGTTCAATCCTCTATAGTTGATGCATAGCCTAAATGACCCATCCTCTTTTCGTACTAGTACTAGTGGTGCAACATAAGGGCTTCAACTTTCTGAAATCACTCCACACTTCAACAAGTTGCGGATTAATCTTTTAATCTCTGTCTTGTGATGGTGTGGATACCTATAGGGCTTAACATTGATGGGGCTTGATCCAGATGTGATTTCGATGACATGCTCGATCTTTCTTTCTGGTGGTAATTCCATGGGAAGATCTTCGAATACCTTTTTGTACTTTTGGATTAGTCCTTGGATCTCTGGGACCTGGTTTAACCCCTTCTGAAATTAATAATTCCATCTCTTGGCATTGTACGACATATGCTGGTGCTCCCTTTCGAATTAGCTTCTCCATTTTGTGGGATGACACAATTTGTGTGCGAGGGGGTTGGAACCCATGTAACTTGTATTTTTCTCCTTGCCACCTAAACTTTATAAAGTGTTCTTGGTGGTTGGTTGTGTAGGTACCTAATGTTTGCAGTCACCGAATTCTCAATATTGCATCAATTCGTCCTAAGGTTATTGCATAAAATTCTGACTCAAGGTTGTAGTTTTGTAATTGTAGCTTAACTTTGTGGCATTTTCCCACTTTTTCGATCTTCTTTCCATCTGTGACCATTACCTTCATGTTAGGTACTGGATATATGAAAAGGTTAAGCCTCTTTGTGACACTTACAAATGAGATTATGAGTACTTCCTGTGTCGAATAGGACGACAACCTTGTTATTTTTGATATGCCCTTTAAGTTTTAATGTTTGTGGTTGGTGTATTCATGTTATGGATGCGATCGATATCTTTGGTGTTTCTTCATCTTCTGAATCTGACGGAGGATTTTGGATGTCACATGTTTCTTCTATGTCGGATTCCTTGCTGTTTGACTTGCCTTCCTCTTTTGCTTCACATTGATATAGGTTCTTGGTGGTCTCTTTTTTCAAATATCTGTGTCTTGGGTCCCACTTCTCTCCGCAATATTTACCCTTTACTTCTTTCATTCATTGGACTTCTAAAATGGGTTTGTTGTCACTTCTTAGATGTGGTGGTGGGTATTTGGTGTTGGTTTTGGTATTTTGGATGAGCTTTATCTTTATCATGGTTTCTGTTCCCTGTCTTTTTTTATTTTTTCCTCAATGTCTTTTTCCTTGCGTCTTGCCTTGTCCAAGGTTGAGACACTTAGTAGCTCTAGTTCGTCCCTGATAGAGGGTTTTAATCCGTACACATAAGTTTGTAAATGTTGACTGTCTGTGAGTTCCGACACACGTGTCACTAGGGCTTCCCACTCGTTGGTGTATTTATCGACGTCACCTTTTTGCTGCAATCTCGTGATTCTTGCAAAGAAGTCTTCTTCCTTTAAGTCTTCAAACCTTTTAAAGAAGTCGTGTTTGAACATGTTCCAGTGGAGCGTAGTTTCCGTTGTTGTAACCTTCCACCACATATACTAGTTATATGCCCCCTAGTTGCATCGAGGCATACTTTATCATTTCTTCATCGGATATGATATTGTGTATGGAGAAAAATTCTTCTGCCTTGTTGATCCACGCCACGCTCTGTTTTGTTTTGCCATAACTTGTGCTTCATTTGATATCCGCCTACTGGTGGCCTTTGAGGGGAGAACGATTGTTCAGGATTTGGGGAATGATTGTGATTGGTCTCTTCCTGTAGGATTTCCCCTTTAGGTGGAACTGTCTCGTGATGTTTTGTATTTGTTGAACTTGAGGATGGTTGTTCTTTTCTTGACACATTGCCATATTTTGCGATGTCTTTTTCATCTAAAACCCGCATGATTTTGCTTAATTCGGTTTCGAAACCTAATGTATCTCTCTTCTTACTCCCTCCATCTCCCATGATACAACTTCATTGACTTCCTTTTTTACGGTGTCTGATAATTCTTCTTTGCCTTTGTGTAGCTCTCTTCGATTTGGTCGAGCCTTGACTATAACCCTTCAAGATTTTTGGAATCTTGGACTTGGTTTTTCTCCAAAATCTCCATTCGATGCTTGATTTCTTTCATCTCTGACATATTTCTCGTGCAGGGAGGATTTTTGCAATAAAATGGTGAAAATCAATATATATATATATATATATATATATATACATGAACCTTTAATAAAATTAATTATTATATAATAATATTATTATTTATTATTTATTATTATAATAAAAATATTTATTTATTAATTTGACTTTGTAAATGTGTGCAGGTTGGTGGATGCGCGTAGGTGAGGGAAGGGAATGCGTGAGGGGAGGGCGCGTGGTGGTTGACAGGAGTGGAAAGAGTTGACGTTGGGTGGCGCGTGGTGGTTGACAGGAGGGTTTGATGTTGGGTGCAGAGGTGGATGGCAGGAGGGACGGGGAGGGCACACAACAGAAGGGCGCGTGTAGGAGGCTGCGAGGGCATACCACAAGAGAGGGAGAAGCATAGTGGTGGCAGAATGTGGCGAGGGCGACGAAACAACGAGGGGAGCTTGGATGAGGAAGTAGAGGGGAGTCACGGTGGAGATGAGGAGGATGGAAGATGGGAGAACGCTGGCGGTGAAGGAGATGGGGAGAAGGGAAATGAGCGGAAAGGAGAATGATGAGATGGGTGAATTGTGGAAGGTGTCGAGGAGCGGCACGACTTTGATACCACTTGGTGTGGACTGGTTTCTGAACACACAAATGAACTGGATAAGCCACGAAATAATAATTGATGTATTAGAATGATGATCTTACAATAAGCGATAAAAGACCTTTTATAGGCCTAAACACACTGTTTCAATAAATAAGTGTGACCCTATGTAATATTACATGTAATATTTAAAATATTTGTTCTTAAATACTTAGATACATAATAGTCTGGACCAATTCAGAAGCTTCTCCCTACCGACAATGCACTTAACAAATACTTCCCATTTCTTGGTGAAACCCTTTAGGGCTATCCTCACCAATTCTGAATCTGGGATAATATCTCTTACGACTGCTAACTCATCTTTGACTTGCGCCACTCGAGTTAAGTAGGAGGCCACATCTTCGTCTTTGTTCATCTTGACATTGTGCAGCTTGCCCTTTAGTGCCATCTTGCGGTTCTTGTTCTTAGCTTCGAATAACTGGTTTAGGGTATCCCACATGTCTTTAGCAATCTTCTTCTCTGCCAAATGTGGAATGAGATGATACTTTACTCCATCTAGGATTGCTCTTTGGGCTCCGGCTTCTAGGGCTTCAAACTCATCTAGTTCGTCCATGTCTGTAGGCTTAGTCATCTTGGTGTTAGCAAAATTCCATATTTTCCATTCTGTAAGCACAACACTTATTCTAACTTTCCAAGGAAGATAGTTGGATATACCATCCAACCTATCTTCATACCTGATGCTCATCATTTGGAATAACTCACAACAAATCTTTTAACTTGAAAGACAACACTGCTTTTGACTGTGAATCACAATCTTGAACCCTACTTCAGTTCAACTCTTATACCATGAAGAAAATAAATGACATTAACATGAATATTTCATTCACATTGTTTTCGCTAGAGTTTACACCTAGACTACCAAGGTTCAAAGTCTAGAGAATCTTAAAGTTTCTCAATAGATGACTAGGTTTCTTGGCTTATAAAAACATAAGTGAAATGGAGATCAGGCTAAAGTAGCTCAAATGACTAAGCAGTTGATGTATATACATCGTAATCAAGAATAGAAAGACTGCGAGTATGAATTTATATAAAGAGCGAGAAGGTTCAATTCAGATCCAAGCACATGATAAACATTTCAAAATATCCATAAGAATTCCAGGAATAGATAGCATCTATCAAGGAACGAAATCATGAATAAGTGGTTTAGACTAAACATAAACATTCATCATATATATATATATATATATTAAAATAAAAATTGGCTCATCTCGAATATAATCATTTCATGACAATCTTTATAAAAACTGAAAATGAAATACATGCCTGCTAGTAAAAGATAACAGTCTGATCTCCACACCATATCCTAATACCTTTACATTGTTCACCATTACATCTATATATACAAAAAGTTTTAAAACTAAAGTAGTTTGAGATCTAGATTTTATGGATCTAAATAACCAAAAATAGAAAAGCTGACTAGTATCTGATCTAGATCGAATGACTTGAAAGCTAAACTTGACACCTAATACTAACAACTATCCAATGACATAACAACTTTGTTTTTCTGGAATGCATGACCTGGCATCGCTAGCTGGATTTTTTCCACGATCAGTTGTAATTTCCTGGCTGCTTCAGCTAGTATAGTTAAACCATCCATTGCTTGAGATCTTTTCTGTAGCTGAGAATGCTCTATTTCCATGAATTTGATTTGATCATGAAGTTCTTTGTTCCTGTTTACGAGTTTCTCATACTGCTGCTATGTAGCCTTCTTCCTTCGTAAAAATTCTTTTGATACTGTTATGAGCTCTTGGTAGTTTGCATCAATTTCTTCTAAATCCTCTCTCAACCTTCTGTTAGCAATCATTAATTTTTCATCTGCATCATTTAGATATTTGTTTTGTTCTTTAAAGGATAGCAAGGGTTTTTTCAATACTTCAACTTCTGATACTGATTTCATGGTCTCCAAATGTGCAGGATCTTCATCAATTTCTGAAAGCTTTGAACCTGCACCAACCTCAAATTCGACCACCTTTTGTTTACCTTTGCAGACCTCTTTAATCAGATATGGTGTATGCATTAAGTCCTCTTGAATTTTTGCGAGGGTTTGATCAGCTGTGTAATAGCTCTCATCTGCAGCCTGTAGGTCTTCGTCACTAGATGAATCCTCTATAACAGTCACAACGTCCTTTTGAAATTTAGGGTTTAAGATTGCCTTCATGTTCATCCTAAACTTATTTTTTGATCTAGTCTTTGGCCTCCAATTGTTCTCAATATTATTTGTAATAGGGGCTTCATCTTGCTTTGAATTTGATGAAAACTCTTGAACCAAAACATTTTCCCCAATATCTCTGGGAGTATCAGGAGCGGTGACTTCCTCTTTTTGGAATTCGATAATGAACTTCCTCTGCACCTCTGTTCTGGAAATCTCTGACATAGACATGTTTACAGTATCACATACCTTTTGTGCTTGTTCGTTTCCACCTTCAACTACCTTTCTTTTCTGACTTCTGTACTGTCTTCTAATTTCTTCATCATCGTGCATTTGAGCTTCAAGCTCAAAACCAGACCAGAATATAAAATGTTGCCAAGATCTATCAATTTTTTCCAACTGAGTAGTTATCAAAAGCTTAATTAAACCATGATGAAATACTGAATGACTGCTGTGATCAGGGTGGCTTCTTACCCGTGTAATCATCTTCTCTATACTCTTAAACATGTAATAGGGTAAGTTTAATCTGGATTCGCCTTTAAAATGCAACAAAAATATTAAATGATACCTAAATATGGTTGCGAACCGACCTTCACAAGTTATATAACGTTGAACAACATTTAGAATATCTCTTCATTCAGGTTTAACTTTGTTTATATGAATTCCTTTTACCCAATCTAGCTTCTCAAAACCGGGCGGTAGAAACTTGCTTAAATCAACCTCGAATAGGTGCTTCTTGAACTACCTTTCTTCCTCGGATGGTATGCATTTTGCCTCTGTGATGGTAGCCTCGACTACCTTAAACATTAGGGTTTGCAAATTTACCACAAAATCCTTGTAATTATTTACAAAGGCATTCGTTACCTGTAGGTTGTGACCTCTGAGTCCTTCACACAAAGAAAACCAACCCGCATTTTTCATCATCTCAACACATCTGGGAAATTCTTTTGCCCACTTGATATTATTTGGCTCTAACCTGCAGATTTTGCCACTGAGCTTTTTTACCACTTCCATCATGATTCTGAGGTTTTGCTAGCTCGTATTTCCTGTTAAAAACATTTCTAAGCAAAAACAAATATGTGCAGAGAATACCAATTAGCAATCCTGTAATGTTTGGGCTAGCTGGAGTATGAATCTGGGTTCATGCATCGAAAACCTGCTTGTACATTTATGTCATAATCAATTTACACTCCTTCCTCCACATGCGTCCGGGCTACTGTCAGTATCATTATGAAGAGGAACTCCTCTTTCAAACATGCGTCCAATACATGACAAATGTCCTTCACCAGTTTCCAAGTGGAAACAATCCAGCAGCGCTAGCATACTACTCATTATTCAATGTGCTGCTGGTACGTACTATGGTTATTAATGCAGTACAACGAAAATTTGAACACCGAAAACCTTCATAATACATTATGCATAAAGGAAATTGGACTTTATTCATTGAAAATGAGCTTTATTTATTAACATTGGACTTTACCAAACTATGCATCATTTTAAATAAAGATTTAAAACTTGAAAGATTAATGAAAACGAGCCATGTTTATTCTAATAAAATGATAAAATAAAACCTTAAAGAACCTAACAACTAATTTTTAAAGGGTTCTAATGTAAACTAAGGTAAACCTAAGAAAATGGTTTTCTAGGAAAAATATCTTAGGTAGGACTAAGATACAAATCTAGAGATAACACACACATTCTGTCAAACACTTGAATGTCTAGGGTTTATGATTAAAAATTTACTCTTAAACTTGAAATAAAAACCACCATATTCAAGATCTTCTCAATACTGAANTCAACAGTCTGGGCAATACCCCAACTCCTAGGAAAACCCTAAGAGGAAGATTTTTCATTAAGAAGAACAGAAATTTCAATACACTGAAATTTATCTTTTAAACCTTCATAGGCAAAATTTTCCAAATCTGAAATAGCAGCTAAATAACTTAGAAACAGAAATGATCTCGAAATCTGTGCCAACCTCGAAACGTGTGCCATAAAACTATTGTATGGCCTGCTGTAAGGACTGTATGGTCTGCTATACTTTTCTGCCTTGATTTCTGAGCCCACACGTGCTGTACTTAATGCTGTATGATCTGCATTTAATGTTGTTGTCACTTCTTCAAATTTGAGCCAGTTACATTGGGATTCGAGCCCACACGTGTGGCTGCAATAAATGCTTAGGTAGGGCTGCTACAGGCTGCCTAGGGATTCGTGTTGCTCCTCTTTCTTGAAAATCGTGCCTTTCTTCACTTGGCTCTCTTCTTGGTCTTCAATCTTCTTCTTCTATGATGGTGTGATCAATTTGTCCATTCTCTCTTATTTTATATTTTAAAATTTATAACCATCTAACCAACTAATCTATGGTTGAGATACATTTACAAAATCAAGGTCCATCATTTAATCCACCCACATTTAATAATTAATTCACTTTAATTATTAAGTAATACCTTAAGTGAGACCCATTGTATAAAGTACAAAACATCACTTTATTTATACATAACTCACTTTATACATAAATATACAAAGGACAAAATCTAAGTCCTCTTCATCACACAGTACCAAAAATATGAAAGACGACCTTCAGAGTTAACTTTCCAACAGGAGTTGTTAGGGGAGATTGATAAAGCCAAACTAAACAAATCTCACCGGATAAGCTTGTCAGATTAGTCCTTATAAAAAATATATATACCAAGTTCAGTGAGGACGTACCTTAAGACTTATCAAAATGTCATTCTTGCTCGGATGAATCACCTCACCAAATTTTGAGGTCCTCGACAACGGCGCCATAAATGTTACTGGACAAATATATGGAAGATGTGACCACTGTCACCTTTTAGTCACACTTCCAACTTCTTTGGAGTGTCATAATGTCCAAGGGGAGAGCCCTTCTGCAAGACACTTGGAGAACACAACTATGTCTTCTACATCAATATTAGTGACCAGTGCTTTGATAAAATGATAGATGCAGACAAGTATATAATTTTTATATCAGACATCCATCTTAAGCATGCAACCACGAATAATATGAGTGCTACTACAGTCACACAGTGTATATAACAAAAGCATTAATAATTAGTTCAATGAAATGATAAGCAACAATAAAACATCCAATGATTGTTCAACAATTTCACCTTTCACATATATCATCCAAGTCTAATCAATGGTAATTTACAATGTTGTAATAAAACTTGATAAGACAGTTATTTCCAGTCCTTATCTAAAGATGTATAGATTTGAAATTGGCCTTTAACAATGGTTTGCTAACCCTCTTTGTGTCATCTGTGTGGCAGGCTTTAGGGCAGCAGAGGGGAGAAAGGTCTGCAATAATTTGCAAGCTTTTTGGAAGGCCACAGAAGGCAGCCCCAAAGGCTGCTATAGCCTGTAACAAGGTTGGCCTAGGACAGACCCAAAAGAAAGAGGGTCAAATGTAGAAGGGACAAACCTAGGGCTATTAGCTGAGATTGCAGTCCTAAAGATCAAGGCCGAGGGTTGGGAAGGAGGGGAGAGAGCAGGAGGAAGAGGAGAAGGGAAGGGTGAAGTTGGGAAGAGCAAGACGAAAGGTGAAAAGGGGTAGGTCAAGGTTTGTAGGAGAGGGTTGAGGCTGTTGGATGGCCAAGAGAGTGAGGTCGAGGGTGTAGGGAGGCTTAGGAAGGAGGGTCGAGAAGGATAAAAGGGAGGCCGAGGGTAGAGAGAGGTAGGTTTAGGACTGTTTTAGGTCCTTCTAGGGTTTATGGGTTTTCTTTTCAGTAACTAACCTACTATGCAAACCTAGTCCAACATGTAATCTGCCATGAGCAAATTTACATATGCAAGATGTAAGGATTTAGATGATAATTTGATGTAGGACTTGATTAGATCTCTATCCTAGCCTAGAAGGATAGGTATCAGTGTCACTCCTTGAGTAGACTGCTTTACCTTTGCAATTTAGGACCTCTCCAACAACCAACTAGGGTTCGTTGTAGAGACTTAGTAGCAGCAAGATGAAAGTCCATGGCTAACAAATGTGGAGACTGCAAAAATGGAGGTCCTCACAATCCACAAGATGACAAACTTAGTAAGAAAAACAACTAGGTTAGAAGAATGCATCACATCAACACCATTCAACTAAAGATAGAAGAAAAATTACCAAGCTTTACCAAAAGATGAGCAAACATTAAGATATGGGTCATCCAATGTGCAATAATTATTCCAAACCATTCATGCATCAAGTTGTAGAAGTGTGCAAGCCCTAGAAAACATCCACATTCACTTTGCAAAAGAAAAATCAGCCATCTTTAAGAAGTGCGCCTCACTTAGCCCAATAGGATAAAAAGAGTTGTAATATGGTTTTTAGTCTCAATTGTCTTATGTTTGAAATGAAGTGAGGAGAGGCTTATTTATAGCCTTCTTACATTCACTTTTACAATATAACCAGACCGACATGCCTTTAAAATGTCAATTTGTAATTATAAAATGTCAACTAAAAATATAACATGAAACAATATAAAATAAAAAAATATGTGGGTAACTTGGGGCATTTTCCCTAAAGTTTACAAAAAAATGACTAAAATATTTAAAACTAAGCAAATTACTTTGAATTGAAGGCTAGAGTAATCAGGGGGGCGTCATACCCCATCTAACCCCAATAGTGATTTTAATCCTTTAGCGCCCCCCCCCCCTCCAAACAAGCAACACGACCTGGATGAGATGATGATGTCATCAGTGGAACATGGTCAAGGAGAGGGAGCGTTCTACTGAAAAGGGGCCAAGATGGGTGGCTGAGGTGACCTAGAAGGGAGGTAAAAGCCTTAGAGTTGAAACATGTCACCGAAGTAGTAAACAAGGAAGGGGACATGTGACCCAGTGACCTGCCACTAGGGGCCCCAGACACCAACCCTAGGGTTTAAGAACCGCAACAAAGGGCAGTCAACAGTTCCATTTGTAAAATTATCAATCGTAAGAGATCATGAGGTTGAATAATACCTTACAGTGAGAAAATTATGAAGGATGATGAATTGCAGTGTAAAAAGTGATAAAATTGCAGTGCGAAAATTAATTAGAGAAGAAGCAGAAATTTGACAGCATAAACTAATGACCATAATCGTTAATCTATGTAATAACACAATATGATATAATGGAGGGAATTCGAATTACCCAAGGACGATTCAAATCCTTGACTGCGACTTGACTAGCATAGGAAAAATCACCACTGAAAGACGCACTAGTTCAACTCCAGACAACTGAAACAGTCAACAATCAGTTAACTGACAGTGGTAGGTAAGCATGGGTGCCTTTGTCCTCCAATCATGCAAAAGAGGCGCATTAGCTAACTGAATATGGCCATCGGAGCTGGCTCCATTTTGGTGAGGGTGAATTGGAGGTGGGACTGCCATAACTTAAAGTGGTCTCCTAAAATCTAGGGATTGGTCTCTGGAGCTCCTAAACTCATGCATGAGGGTGCATCAAGTGGCTAGTGGGCCCGAGATAACATCTCCATGGCACTAATGTAGTGACAATATCATTCTAAGCTAGGAAACTAACAAAATGACTATGGTGGACAAGGGAGTATTATTCAATAATCCTAACACCCCCCCTTAATCCAAGCTTGAACAGCCTGAGCCCTGGAAACAGAGACCAAAAGTCAACCATACAACAATGATGAAAAAAAACTACTCATGAAACTAAGGAAACGAGGAAAACCACATGCAAACAAACCCACCCCTCAAAAATGCACAGTACGGAACCGAATCAAGCCTTCACACCAAGCAGAGACCTGATATAGTCAAATCTCTTCTGAGCGAAAGACTTTGTAAAATTGTCTGCAACCTGCTCCTTTGTAGAGCAGTAATGCAGCGTGATGGTCTTGTTGTGCACTAGTTCCCTGATATAGTGCATATGAACCTCGACGTGTTTGGTGCGTTGCTTCTGTACTGGATCACTGGAAATCTTAATGCACTTTAATTATCACATAAAATGTCTACTGAAGGAGAAGTGTGAATGCCAAACTTTGTCAGAATCCCATGTAACCAAACTCCTTGAATGGTAGCATTCACAACTCCCCTGTACTTTGCCTCAGCTGAAGACAATGCAAGAGCTGCTTGCTTCTTGCTTGACGAACAGATTGGTCTTGATCCCAACGTCAACACAAATCCAGAAGTAGATTTTCTGCCAGTACTGTCTCTGGCCCAGTCTGAGTCGGTAAAACTAACCAGATCTAATTGATCACTGGTAAAATAGTGAATCCCAAACTCTCTAGTACCATGCACATAGTGCAAGATGCGCTTTGATGCCTTCCAATGCAGTGCATGTGGCTCTTGCATGTACCTTGCAACAACACTAACAACATAAGACGGGTCTGGTCTCGAATGTTTCAAGTACAATAAGCTACCAATCACTTGTCTGTAGAGTGTGTTGTTGTAATTGTAACTTCGGAATGTATTCACTTGTATATCTTATGTATTGTACCCCGATGTTTATTTCGGGAAGTGTTTGTAATGTAATTGAGTCATGTCATGCCCCGATGTTCTGAACGGGAGATTCTATAATTTAAACAAGTCATGTCAAGTCATTGTGGGTAACCCTCCTATTGATCAAGGGTTAAAGTCCCCGCAGTTGTGGGGCCCCAGGGTTATTAGACTCTCCTAGAGAAGTCGGCCCTGGTGAGTTATTGTCAAGTCGGGAATTAGTATAAATAGAGAGTGAGCCTCTCTATTTATCACACATTTCACTCACACTCAGGTGTAGCGCATAACTGAGAGAGAAGAAGTTGTTGGGACAAGAGAGAGAGACTACTGCTGTCGGGAGATCATCTTACTATTTTGGGGTTTTACTTTTGGTGCTGATTCTATCTTTGAGGAAGTTGCGGGGTTTTCTCCTTTATGGTTTCCCCGAGAAAAAAATTTGTGTTCATTCTCTTATGTTTGATTGCTGTGCTTGTTATTCTTTAGTGTTCCACGGGGACGCGTCCCGAAGGGGTCGGGGACACGTTTCCACGTTTCCTGCGTCCTGGGGACTTGGGGACTCCTGGCGAAACGTTTTCCCCCCACCATAACCCTAAGATTTTTTTTTAATGTTTTCCCATTATTTTCCCTTTTTGCAATCCCTACTTGGTACTAGTTAGAAAATAAATCAATATATTTAGTATTTACATTGCACAATCATGAATATACATCAAATGAATTATTATTTTTTATATTTTATTTCATATTTATAATTTTAGAGACGTCCCAACGTCCCCCCCGAATTTCCCTAAACTTGGGGGTGGTCTCCACATGTCTCGAATGTGCGTTTCCCCGCACTCGCGTCCCCTCGTTCTAGAAACTTGGGGGAACATTGTTATTCTCTCAGTTAAAGATCCTAAGATAATGCTAGCTTAAATGATAACAAACTAACATGGTATCAGAGCTAACCTGAGAAGAAGACACTATGCAACTGCGGAAACTAGGGCTTCCTACTTTTTGGATCTCTCTCCACAGATTTTCAGCAAAAGAGGGTTGGACTGACTCTCCTCTCTAGGGCGCATCTTTCTGTCGAAGCAAAATCTGATTCTGAGTATTTTCAGTTTTTGACCCGACACTGCTGCCGGAAATTAGGGCTTTCCACAGAAGTGGAATTTTTGAGTGAGCCCAGGCCTGGATTGATCTCCTCAAAATCGAAGTTTAGAGATCAAGATCAAAGCTTTTGGTTGGACAGAACTCCAGGAAAGTCAAACCCTAATCTGCTCTTGAACCAGCTTTGCAGAAATTCAGCTCCAGATTCAGATTCGACATCTTAACCTGGTAAGATCTAAATCTTTTGTATTTCCATTTGAGGTTCTCATTTAAGATGTCACATCATACCAAGCTTGATGAAAAGCTTGAGGGAGCTGATAACTTTCGAGCCTGGAAGTATAGGATCTCCCTGGTCTTGGAAGAAAATGAGTTGGACTCCTACATCAATGAGGAGGTTCCAGAGGGAGATGAGGCTGAGGCCTTACACAAGAAGAAATTGGTCATGGCTAAGAGGATTATTGCTGATTCAATCAAGGATCACCTTATATCATAGGTGTCCTCCCTAAAGACACCTAAAGCTATGTTTGATGCCCTGGCCAAACTGTTTGAAGGAAAGAACATAAACCGAAAGATGACCTTGAGGAACCAGTTGAAGAATGTGAAGATCTTGAATACGGAGACCATACAGTCATTCTTCACAAGGGTCTCCCAGATCAAAGAACAATTTGAAGTAGTGGATGAAGAAGTGGAGAATGTAGAGATTGTAATGACCACCTTGAATGGTCTCCCTAGAACATGGGACTCTTTCATTCAAGGGATCTGTGCCAGAAAGAAGCTAGTCAAGTTCAGCAGACTATGGGATGAATGCTCTCAAGAAGAAGCTTGAATAGCAGCTCGAGAAGAAAAGATGGGAAGTGAAGATCAAGCTCTCATAGTACAATCCAAGAAGAGCAAAACAAATCATCACAGAGGTAAGCATTCTCATCCTAATAAATTTAATAAGAATCGACCCAGATTCAGATGCTTCATATGTGATGAAAAAGGACACTATGCTAAAGAATGTCCTAAGAACTCAAATATCTCTCACAAGAAGAAGGGAAACAAGAGAAGACATCATGCTCATGCTGCAGAAGATGATGAACCCTCCAGAAAGAGAATCAAGCAAGAAAGTGATGATTCTTCAAGTGACGAAGAATATGTTTTGATTTCTGCTCTCACGGGAAACATTACACATGGAAGCAATGATTGGCTTATAGACAGTGGGGCTTCCAAACATATGACGGGATTCAAAGAATCCTTTGTGAAATTATCAGAACATGAATCACCCCACAAGGTGAAGCTTGGAGATGACTACCAGTATCCAATAAAAGGTAGTGGGGAATCCTCCTATAAGCTAGACTTTGGAAAGTCTATAACAATGAAGGATGTATTGTTCGTACCAGGACTAAAGAAGAACCTCCTCTCTATATCTGCATTAGATGCAAAAGGCATGAGGGTTGCATTTGTAGATGGCCAAGTTCTCATGTGGCCAAAGGGGAAGACTATTGATGATGCAGTAGTAATTGGGGAACAAGAGGGAGGTCTATACAAATTGAAGGGCCATTCAGAACAAGCCTTGATCCATGACTCGGTAGAACCAAATGAACTTTGGCATAGAAGGCTTTCACATGTGAGCACTACCACTTGCAAGCAAAGCTGTTGAAGGACTTCCATAAATTCAGACAAAGCATGACGGTGTCTGCAAAAACTGTTTGAAGGAAAGAACACAAAGAAGACATTTCCAAGCAGCGAGAGCAAGGCAAAAGGAATCTTGGAAATCATTCACTCCGATGTATGCGGCCCAATGTCATCCAGTTTATTAAGCGGGTATGTATATTATGTATCTTTTATTGATGATTTTTCTAGGAAGACATAGATATACTTCTTGAAGAACAAAGATGAAGTATTCAGCAAATTCAAGGAATTCAAAGCTTTGATCGAGAACCACACTGAAAAGAAGATCAAGACCTTTCGATCAGATAATGGCGGAGAATTCACATCAAATGAATTCAAAGAATTATGCATAGATTCAGGGATTAAGAGGGAGTTATCCACTCCATGTAATCCACAACAAAATGGGGTTGTAGAAAGGAAGAATAGAATGATCATGGAAGCTGCAAGAGCAATGCTTCATGATCAAGATCTTCCCATGCATCTATGGGCAGAAGCTGCAAGAACAACGGTGTATGTACAGAACCATACTCCACACAGAGTACTCGAGAACAAGACACCTGAAGAAGTCTTTTCCGGCAAGAAACCAGAAGTCAGCCATCTCAGAATATTCGGCTGTCCAGTGTACATACACATTTCGAAAGAAAAGAGGACAAAGTTAGATCCTTCAGGAAAGAAGGGTATATTTGTGGGATACTCTGAAAGCTCGAAGGCTTACAGAATATACTTCCCAGGATTCAAGAAGATCGACATCAGCAGGGACGTAACATTTGATGAAGACTCGGCTTACAACAAATCCAGAAAGAGACCTGCTGAAGATCCTGAAGAAACAACCACCCAAAATTCATGACACAACCATGAACGAAGAAATTCAAGAAGAAGATCGAGAATTAGAAGAACCTCAAGAACCTGTAGATCCACCTTAGGAGAAGAATCCTCACAAGAGGAAACCTGCTTGGGTATGAGAAGCTATCCAGGGTGGAGAAAGATATGGGGCTCCAGAAGAAAATCACAGAGAAAGAAAAAGGACCAGGTCCTGCGCCGGGTATGTAGCCTTGTTATGTGACTTCATCGATAAAGAACCTTCCAACTATGAAGAAGTGGCAGAAAGGAAAGAATGGAAGGATGCTATGATCGAAGAGTATCAATCGATTATGAAGAATGATGTCTGGGATGTTGTCCCTAGACCAAAGGGGAAGTCTATTATAACTTCCAAATGGATCTATAAGATCAAGCATGCTGCAGACCACAGCATAGAAAAATATAAAGCGAGATTTGTGGCTCGTGGCTTCTCCCAGAAAGAAGGAATAGATTATGAAGAAACTTTTGCACCTGTAGCCAGATACACTTCCATCAGATCAGTACTTGCTTTGGCTGTAGTGATGAAATGGAAGATACACCAAATGGATGTCAAGACTGCTTTCTTGAATGGTGTAGTGGAAGAAGTGTATTTGGAGCAACCACTCGGTTTTGAGACACATGACAGGGAGACTCGTGTGTAAATTAAAGAAAGCCCTATACGATTTGAAACAGGCACCCAGGACATGGTACGACATAATTGACAACTTTCTATCTAGTTTGGGCTTTACCAAGAGTAAAGCAGATTCCAACCTTTACTACAAGGTTGAAGATGGTAACCCAGTGATACTCCTACTGTATGTAGATGATCCGTTTGTGATAGGTATGGATGGGTTGATTTCTGATACGAAGAGGAAGCTTGCTGCCGAGTTCGAAATGAAGGACTTGGGGATGATGCACTATTTTCTAGGCATGGAGGTGTGCAGAATGCAGATCGAATTTCCCTAGGACAAGGGAAGTATACGGTAGAGATCCTGAAGAGATTCAGGATGATGAATTGCAAGGCCATGACCACACCTATGGCATCGAACCTGAAGCTATTGAGCGATGCTTCATTAGAGTCGGTTGATGCTACAATGTATCGTCAGATGATTGGGTCCTTGATGTACTTGACGAATACAAGACCAGATATTTGCTTTGCTGTGAACACCTTGAGCCAGTTCCTGACAGATCCGAGACACGTTCACTTGATTGCTGCAAAGCATATTCTGCGGTACCTGAAGGGTACAGTTGATTATGGGCTCAAGTATAAGGCTAATCAAAAGATTAACCTGGAAGGTTATGTTGATTCAGATTGGGCAGGCAGTGCCATCGATAGAAAGAGCACCTCAGGGTGTTGCTTTAGTATGGGATCAGGAGTGATCTCTTGGTTTAGCAGGAAACAGTCTTGCGTGGCATTAAGTACAGCTGAAGTAGAGTATGTCGCAGCCTGTTCAGCTAGTTGTGAGGCAGTATGGCTGAGGAAGCTACTGTCTGATTTATTTGATCTCCAGTTGGATGCTACTTGTATATATTGCGACAACCAGAGTTGTGTGAAGTTGTTAGAGAACCCGGTGTTCCATGACAAGTCAAAGCATATCGAGATCAAATATCACTATATCAGGGATATGGTGCAAAGAGGAGCAGTGAAGCTCCAGTATGTTGCGACGGACGAACAAATAGCTGATGTGTTGACTAAGCCATTGGCCAAAGTGAAGTTTGAGTACTTCAGGGAGAAGCTTGGTGTTCTCTAGATCGAGGTTCCCTCCAAGGGGAAGTGATGAGTCTGTGAGCCATTTTGACATGGTGAGAGGATTGGTTCTTTCCATGGTCAGATGTAAGGGCTGAGCCATTCTGTCATGGTGAGAGGATTGGTTCTTTCCATGTCAGATATGAGTGTTGAGCCATTCTGATGTGACTGTAGGATTAGTTCCTACATGATCAGATATAAGTGCTAAATGCCATTCTCTGGGAGAATGGAGGCACCTGGCCAGTTACCAGGAATTTGTTCAGTCTGGGACTGACACTCAGCCTGGGGTTAAGAGCCTTTCTGACACGATGTGTGAATAAAAGTTTCCTATCATGATGTGTGAATAAAGTTTCCTATCGTGGTTAGATATAAGTGCAAAGCCTTTTTGACATGATGTGTGAATAAAAGTTTCATATCATGATGTGTGAATAAAGTTTCCTACCATGATGTGTGAATAAAGTTTCCTATCGTGGTCAGATATAAGTGCAGAGCCTTTCTGACATGATGTGTGAATAAAAGTTTCCTATCATGATGTGTGAATAAAAGTTTCCTATCATGGTCAGATATAAGTGCAAAGCCTTTCTGACATGTGTGAATAAAGTTTCCTATCATGGTTAGATATAAGTGATGAAGAAGATGAAGACCTACTTGGAGGCTAGGCCTACAACCAACATGAAAAAGGGCTGGTTCTGTAAAACTTTCTGTGACGAGAAGAATCAAGAGATAGCACTTGTGATGATGATCCAGCAGAGATGATCCATATCCAGAGATGATCCAGATCCAGAGATGTTCCAGATCCAGTGATGATCCAGATCCTATGATGATGATCCAGATCAAGTGATAATCCAAATCCAGTGAAGATGACTTGAAGATGAAGATGACGAGAACTCGATGATGATCCAGATGATACAGAGAAGAAGACTTGTGCTGATAAATTGTGTCGAAAGAATACCTTCCTAGTTAAGAGGGAGTGTTGTTGTAATTGTAACTTCGGAATGTATTCACTTGTATATCTTATGTATTGTACCCCGATGTTTATTCCGGGAAGTGTTTGTAATGTAATTGAGTCATGTCATGCCCCGATGTTTCTATCAGGAGATTCTATAATGTAAACAAGTCATGTCAAGTCATTGTGGGTAACCCTCCTATTGATCAAGGGTTAAAGTCCCCGCAGTTGTGGGGCCGCAGGGTTATTAGACACTCCTAGAGAAGTCGGCCCTGGTGAGTTATTGTCAAGTCGGGAATTAGTATAAATAGAGAGTGAGCCTCTCTATTTATCACACATTTCACTCACACTCAGTTGTAGCGCATAACTGAGAGAGAAGAAGTTGCTGGGACAAGAGAGAGAGAGACTACTGTTGTTGGGAGATCATCTTACTATTTTGGGGTTTTACTTTTGGTGCTGATTCTATCTCTGAGGAAGTTGCGGGTTTTCTCCTTTATGGTTTCCTTGAGGAAAAACTTTGCGTTCATTGTCTTTTATGTTTGATTGCTGTGCTTGTTATTCTCTCAGTTAAAGATCCTAAGATAATGCTAGCTTAAACGATAAAAATCTAACAGAGTGTGCTGTCAACCAGGGGGGTAGAGCCACCACCTTCCAATCTGATGCCAGATAGGAAATGAAAAGTTGTTGCTTTGCAATTAGTCATGTGGAATCTTTTGAGCAAATCAGCTACGTCTCTGGACTGTGAAATCATGATACTTGAAGCTTTTGATGTACTTCAAGGCTAATAAACTGCCTCAGTAGCCCTAGATCTTTCATGGAGAAAGCTTTGCTAAAAGCTCACTTGATGTCCCTCAATCCAATAGGTGAACCATCGGTGATGAGCAAGTCATCCACATACAATACAATCAATAGTAAGCAACCTCCCTTCCGTTGCATGTAGACATTGCAGCCAGATTTGCACCTTTCGAATCTCTGTGACAGTAAGAAGGCATTCATTTTGGCATACCATGCCCTTGGGGCTTGCTTTAGCCCATACAGTGATTTACTCAACTTGCATACCAAGGAAGAATCTTTAGTGTACCCCTTAGGCTGTCTCATGTAGATCTCTTCTTCCAAGTCACCATGTAGGAAGACATTGTTCACATCCATATGATGTACCTTCCATTGTTTCGAAGCTGCAAAGGCCAAAACTAGCCTTATGGAATCCATTCTTGCAACACGAGTGATTGTCTCATTGTCGTCCAAGCCATGAACTTGTGAGTACCCCTTTGCAACTAACCGAGCCTTGTACTTGGTTGTAGATCCATCAGATGTCAGTTTTGTTTTGTAGATCCATTTGCATTGGACAATATTTATCCCTGGAAGTAGGATCTCGTGTCTTGTTGTTGTGCAGTGATTCATATTCCTCATTCATGGCTGCCTGCCAACTTGGATCATGGCAACCTCTTTGTAGGACTGTGGATCAGACACCAACATCATGTAGCACCTCTCTGGGAGAAGTGGATATGTATGACATAGTGCAAGGTTCTCATCTTGAAATTGAGATCTAGTTCTCCTTCAGTTTGATGGATCCCTAGCATTGTTCCCAGCAGCTTCAATGAATTATTGAACCCATTTAGGCCTAGGATTGGGAGTAGGAGTTGGATCTGGATCTACTTGATCTCCATAATCAATATCAATATCTCATTCAACTTGCTCCTCATCTTCAGATTCTAAATCCGTATCATCAGAAGAAACATCAACATGTGCAAATGGTTTAGGTAGAGTAGATTTACCTTCCTTTTCAACTGCCTGTAGATCTTGCAATGGATCTTTAGTGAAGTATGGAAAAAAATGTGAAAACTCATATGCCTTGGAGGCATGGTTTGCAACACCTTTAGCTATCAACTTCCCAGAAGAGATATTTGAGATCTCAACTGTGTCAGGTCCAAAAACAACTCTCTTTGGTGAACCAGTGTGTGTCATTTGATAAACAAAGAACAAGTTTGTTGCTAAAGAAGGTACATACAGAACATTGTTGAACACACCATGTTCAAATTTTACTGTGCCCCTCCCTATAGTTGGGATTTGAGAATCATCTTTCATGACATTACTTGGACCATTAGTGATATTTAAAGAAGAAAATGACTCTTTGGAGGAAACCATGTGGTTGGAGGCTCCCAAATCAATGAGGAAAACTTAAGATTTTGAAAATCCAGCCTTCAATGCATGGCATCTCTCATGATCATTTGTCTTTCTTCCAGAATCAGTGTTCCTTGCGCCTTTTGGGAGGGAAATATGGTTCATACGTCTGGCCATCTGACCTAGATTTTTCTTCATACATAAACTCTCTAGATGGTGTCCTTTCTTGCAATAGGCACACTTGGTCTTTTCAAACCTCTTCTGGCTATCCTTCTTGGAACATGAGGCTCCATCTAATGGATTAAGCTTCTCCTTTGGTTTGGATTCAGGATTTTTCTTGTCCTTTCCATTCTGCTTCCCTTTTGCATTAACATTCTTTGACTCCCCAGCCAAAAGGGCCTGATTTTTAGAGGATTTTAAGTCTCCCATTTGGATCAATTTGTCTTGTTCTTGGATCAGGGATTTAGTGAATGCTTCAAGTGAAGGCATTCACTAGTTTGGAGTTGTCAGTCTCTCAGAGTGAACGGTGGACACAAATAGTACTGGAAATTTATGGCCAAGCTTACTCAGAATGGATAGCACCAGCTGCTCATCCTTCTTGTCAATTCCACATTGTTTGCACTGCATGACTAAAGACTTGAATTTGGTGAAAAACTGTTTTATGGTTTCGAAATTGCTGGGTTGAAGAGAAATTAATTCATTCTCCAAAATCTGGTTTCTGCCACACCTCTAAACCCAAGAAATAATGCATCATATTCAGGTCTTTCATCTCGAAATTTGCAGCAAACTTCCTTTTACACTAAGCGATGAGCTTCTCGTCCCTTGTTAGAAACATGTCATCTACATATAACAGTAGTATCATTGGTCTACCATCCACATCCTTATAATAAAGGTTGGGATTTACTTTACTTTTGGTAAACCCCAGCCCATAAGGAAATTGTCAATTCTGTCGTACCATGCCTTGGGTGCTTGCTTCAGTCCATACAAGGCCTCTTTCAACTTGCACACATGTGTCCGCCTATCATGTGTCTTGAAACCTTGAGGCTACTCCATGTACACTTCCTCTTCCACTATATTGTCCATCTGATGGACCTTTCATTTCATCACTGAAACTATCACAAGTATAGCTCTAATTGAAGTGTATCTCGCTATAGGAGCAAATGTCTCCTCATAAGCTATTCCTTCTTTATGGGAGAAACCACAAGCCACGAACCTTGCGTTGTACTTTTTGACACTGCCATCTGCTGAATGCTTCGTCTTATAGATCCATTTGGAAGTCACCACCGACTTCCCTTTCGGCCTCGGAACCACATCCCAGACATCATTCTTCATAATGGACTGGTATTTCTCGATCATGGCATCCTTTCATACTTTTTTATCAGCTGCTTCTTCATAACTGGAGGGCTCTGCATTAATGATATCACATAATAGTGCCACATAGCTAGAATATGGTCAAGGAAACTTGCTCTCTCTGAAAATTTCGTCTGGAGCACCATACTTCTTTGCATCCTGAGCCCAAGCTGGTCTTCTCTAATGTGTAATCATTTCTCCGTGTGGATCTATAGATCTTTGTGTTTCTGTCATATGATGATCTTCCGAAATATGTTCTTTTGGTTCAACATCTTCTTCTACGACGGTATCTGTCACTCTAGGAGCTTCAAGCTCCTCATCGTGGACTTCATCTGTATGAATCTGTCTTGATCTAATAAAAGTTGCATTCTCTTCGAAGGTGACATCTTTGCTAGTCTTAATCTGCTTGTAACCAAGAATGTAGACTCTGTATGTCTT
Source organism: Pseudotsuga menziesii (assembly GCA_001517045.1). Taxonomy (NCBI): domain Eukaryota; kingdom Viridiplantae; phylum Streptophyta; class Pinopsida; order Pinales; family Pinaceae; genus Pseudotsuga; species Pseudotsuga menziesii. Next base: position 930,985 of record LPNX010376637.1, read on the forward strand.
TGATGACTCACTCTATCCAACAAATATACCCTTCTTGTCTGAAGGATCCAACTTCGTTTTCTTATCCTTGGGAATGTGTACATATATAGGACAACTAAATATCCTCAAGTGGCTAACCTCTAGCTTCTTTGTTGTAAACATTTCTTTTGGCATCTTGCTCCCAACTACACGGTGAGGAGTTTTGTTCTGCACATATACAATGGTTCTGGTTGCCTTTGCCCATAGGTGTAATGGTAAATCTTGCTCGTGGATCATAGCCTTCACTGCTTCCATTATCATCCGATTCTTTCTTTTTGCCACACCATTCTATTGAGGATTATAGGGAGTGCACATCTCCCTCTTAATCCCATGGGAGACTGTGTCTCATGGGAGACTATGACTCATTTGAGGAACCCATAACCCAAGGCCCGTGGGAGAAAGCACTTGAAATGATAATTTTTATTTACTTATAAATTATTATAAGTTTATTAATTTCTTTATATAAACAATTATATGGTATATATTATGTTAATCAAGATATATAAAACATATATCTAATAGATTAATTATATATTTTTTAAAATTTATGTACATAAATCAAATTTTGAAATATGTTCATAAGATTCTTATTGTTTGTAACTTTATATTATAATACAAAAATATTAAAATGTTAATTTATGAAAACAAAAGAACTCATACCATGACCAAATAATTTTAAACAGTTAAATTTTTACATATTTATAAATAATATAAAGACAAAGTGAAAGCTAGTCCTTAATATAATTGTGTTTTGTTCATACTTGTCTGTTATGTTGTATTCTCATAGTTTATGAGATGATGTTATAACTTATGAATTATTGCATAGATTTTAGTTTTATAACTTATATGGATTGGAAATGTCATTAACCTTTTTTGTGTCCAAAATTTACCATATTTTAAGTTTTTTTTCTATTTGCCGAGTCTTGCCGAGTGTGTCTCGAGTCTTTCCCAAGTCGATCAGTCACATGCCAGCCGAGTCTTTGCCGAGTTCGAGTCGTGCAACATTGCTACATAAGATAAAATTACAATGATGCATCTATGCTTAGCCATCATGCCATCAAAATCAACTTAATCGAGTATAATCAATACTAATTTTTATAGGCTCCAACATGCAAATCCTAACATTCCAATAATTATAACTTAGCATATTTATAGTAATTTCAGCCTAAGGTTTACCCAAGATAAAAAAATAACTTACGGGGGTTCCAAGGATTGCCTATTTTCAAAAGTGATGCAAAAAATGAAACCACTTTTGGAACAAAGTCAAGCAAATCAAATTAACAAAAGGAAAAGAAGGCAACTTACAACAAACATTATAAGTAAACAACCCCAAAAGTGAAGGAGAAATCAACATCCAACACTAAGTGAAATAAACTAAATAACAAAAAACATAACATAAAGGATCACGTATATATGTAAACAATAAATAAAACTAGAGATGACATATGGGGGCAAAAGGAAGCTTCTTAGGTATACAATATTTTAAGATGTTCATCATTCACCATAAATTGGAGAGGTTCATCACCTGATGTATTTAATTTGAATGCATTTGTACCTAAAACTTCATGGATTGTATAAGGACCCAACCATTATAAAGCAAGCTTTTTGTGTTTGGATGGATCCTTATGGACCATATCCCACATCAATCACTATTTGATACCTTACAGGAGAAACATGTATAGAAACAAGAGATTAGACTCTATACGACAAATGTATAGGGCATAGAACAATTTAAGATGTTGATCTTGTTATCACCCGCCTTGTAGTTGCCTGTGTGAGGTGGATCTAGGATGGATGGTAGAGGGGCAAGCAACTAAGGGGTGGAACCACGACTGCCTAGACTCCCAAATGGATGGTTGTCACGCCAATCAAGACAGCCTTCACTTTATGTTATCCTAGTCCAAGACAACAATGGGGGAGACCTAGATCTGCTCTCGACAGGAGAGATCGGACTTAGACACCAAAAGAAGATCAGATGGGGCTTCAGGGTACTTAAGGTGCAAGGTAAATGGAAACCCTAGCTATAGGGTTAAGGTACTAGCAATTGATGGAGATGATCACTGTCTTGGGAAACGTAACTGTGATAGGGTGAGCAAGAACAGAGTTGGGATTGCCTAGTACCAAGGGGACAATCTCAGTGAAAGATAGGTGACTTGAGTTATCAATAGGTGTTGGCAAAAGGAAGAGGAGTGAGGTCAAGTTGGGGCTAGCGCTAGTTAGGAGATCAGTGCCTTGTGTGCATTGGGCAATGGAGTCAGCAGTAAACCAATGTTTCAGAGAACCCACCTGGGAGACACCTTGATCTACGAACCCAGAAAGTAGTTGGTCCGGAAAAGCTAAGGTACAAGAAACCCAACTCAATGGATGGCTAGCGCTAGGGCTTAGGAGGACAGATTTGCAGTTCTAGGGTTACCTGGAGGCTCATGGCTCAACGTTGAAGGAGAGAAGAGGTCAAGGTGACCTGATCTACAAGCCCAAATCAGAAAATCAGCAGAAAAATCAGATCTGGAAAAGTCAGAATCTGATGAGGGGTCTAGGAGGCTGAAAACCAATTTTTTAGATCTAGGGAAAACCGGAGAGAACTAGCTTAGCGTTGGGGGTGTTTTGGAATGCTCGGGACTCGATCTATCCATCTATCTTGTTAGATTTCAGAAAAAAACTCACTTCCGGAAAAGTCTAATTTTTAGTTGGGGCGCTAGGGCAGTTTCTGTCAATTTTTCAGATCTAGGTCAAATGGGCAAGCAATTGGACATCGTTGGGGTTGATTTAGGCTGTGTGGGACCCGATCTATCCGTCCGTGAAGTCAAAATTCAGAAAAACTCAAAACCCTAGCAGGTCAATTTTTCAGTGGGGGGTTATGCAGTTTTTTGCTTAAAAATCAGATCTAGGTCAAACTATGAGGAATTTGACCAGGGTTTCAGTTGATTTGATGAAGGGGAGGCTCGATCTATGAAACCCAGAAATAGTTTGGCAAAAGATCGGACTGTTGCCAAGTTTATTATTTTTTTGGGGTTTTAGTGCTTTAGGAGTTTTCAAAAAAAGTTGAAGAAAAGCAAGGTATAATGGAATAAGATCTGAAAATGAAGAGACTTACCTGCTGGATCTTACCTGGAAATGCTTGTAGAAGTCTGTAACAGTGACGATCTTTGCTATCTCGATCAATTCTGGAAGATCCCCATGATTTCTATGGCATATGCAAGCTCCAAGCCACCAATGCGCCCCCTACCCTGCATGAGCAAACATCAACCATATCAGATTTGCTAATACAAGATAAAGAAACTGAATGATACAAGACAGTAAAATGAAGTAATCATAGATCACAATGAAACTAATGAAAACCCCTTGATCCAAGACGAAGAGAACCGAGTGAGTTGAGGTCCCCCTACAAAAACGCTCCAGCCAAAACGCCCCCTTGTAGACAAAACAATGATAGCCATGAAAAATATAGATCTCACGAAAATTTCCACAATGCTAGGTATTAGTTTTTGTACCTAGGCAGATGTTCCCTAGGTGACTTTAATTTTTGCCTAAAGTCACTTTAAGAGGGAAAAATGTGACCCTCACATTAAATGTCACTTAATGAGACTTTATATCAATAAAGTCACTTTTTGATAAATTTAAGTGGGTGAGTGATTTTATTTATGAGAAATAAATAAAAGGGATTTTCACTCTCAATCAATCTCATCCATTGGATTGATTCTTTCTCCACCATTGGATTAAGAAACTCACTTAGGGTAAACAAAAAGGCTGAGGGAGGAAAAAGGACATTCACTTGTTCATTTTTCAGAGAAGAGAGAGAGCTGGGGCAAGGAGGTCGAGTTTTCTGAGAGAAACTTTTGCACAGAAATCGAGGAACATTGAATGCACAGAAATCGAGGTGATTTACCTTCATTTATTGTTGGTACTTTTGCACAGAAATCGAGGAAGAGTACGATCTGCATTTATTGCACCGTACGGTCTGCATTTAATTTCCAGAAATCGATGTACGGCCTGCATTTAATGTGGCACAAAAATCGAGGTACGGCTGCACAGAAATCAAGGTACGGCCGCACAGAAATCGAGGTACGGCTGCATTAAATTTCCTGCAAAGTTTTCGAGGTACGAACAGCATTTATTTGGCACTGTTTTCGAGGATGTACGGCTGGGTTTTAATGCTGTACGGCCTGCAAAGTTTAGGTACAGATTTTTAAGTGTACGGCTGGTGTTTTTGCTGAGCACAGTGTTCAGATTTTTGAGATAAAAATCTGTTGTGGAGATAAGTAATATTTCCTGAGTATTTTCTGTCCTACATTTTGCTGAAGAAAATAATAAAAATCTCTCCTCTCTCTGACTGGTTTTCCCCGTGGGGGTTTTTCCAGGGCTGATTAGCCAAAAATCTCTGAGTTAATTTTATGGTGTGCATGCATTTGTTTTCAGCCTGTTAGTAATTTTTACTGTGTGTTTAAAATTGTTCAGCAAAATTTTAAGTAGCTTCAAGCCTATGCAAAACCGGCTGAAGTGAAAAACACAAATTGTTCATTTAAACCAGCAAGCAGTAAATCTCAGTTTTTCAACACTAGGAAGCTGAAGACTAGCTAATCACCATTTGAGCACATCAGATGCAAAGCAGATCCAGAAAAATTTCCACAAAAGTCTTTCTATTATTAAGATCCAAGAGCCAAAGACCTCTTACAAATGAGAAGCTCTCTCCTTTAAATAGAAATGAGAGAACCTCAATCATAAACAAATCCTAACCATTTTCAAAATGAGTGGCTAATATTAAAAGATGAAATGTTCTAATCAATGGTTGAGATGAGCTCAACATACAATACATGGATCAATATAACCATAATTTATCAAAGTGGACTAACCCACCCAAAAAAGGTAACCCACTCAACAAGAAATAAATGAAAGCACATGGTGGGTCCAAGGAGTGTTTGACTAACTCCCTTTGGGTGTCTCCATGGCACAATAAATAATATAACAATTTACTTCTTTGAATTTTGTGCCTCCTTGAGGAAATCGTGAGCCTCCAAAAAGAGCTCCAGAAAATAATGAAATGTGGCTAAGATTAAAAGATGAAATGTTCTAATCAATGGTTGAGATGAGCTCAACATACAATACATGGATCAATATAACCATAATTTATCAAAGTGGACTAACCCACCCAAAAAAGGTAACCCACTCAACAAGAAATAAATAAAAGCACATGGTGGGTCCAAGGAGTGTTTGACTAACTCCCTTTGGGTGTCCCCATGGCACAATAAATAATATAACAATTTACTTCTTTGAATTTTGTGCCTCCTTGAGGAAATCGTGAGCCTCCAAAAAGAGCTCCAGAAAATAATAAAAAATGCCCCAAAAATAGGTGTGGGCCCAATCAGGAGCTGCAACTGCTGGAGAAGGTGTGGAGGACATTACTCTCATCATCATGACTCATCCCATGTCATTTCCTTGCCTCAATAGCCCAAATTGATTTCTTCAATAGCCATTTAATCAATTTTTAATCTGCCTCGGGAAACGTGAACCTGCCAAAACAGCCTCCTAGGGTGCTTGTGTTGCAAAACTGAGCCCACCAGGCCCTTTGGGCTGGGGGTACTATGATACAAACAAGTGGTTACACCCCTATGTTCCATACAACGCCCTAGGAGATCCAACTAAAACATCTCCCTACTCAGACATATCAACCTGTGAAGAAAAACTGCATCAGAAAGGCAGAATGAGCTTGATCATATCTGCAAGTGCCCGAAACTGGAAATAAACTGTCTCATTAGACTTAGAGAGTCCAAATCCATCTAAGGTGTATACTCATACCCCTCATAGGTCTCTATCTGATCATCAACCATATCCAATAAACAATATAACCCTCTGTAAATGATCAGACACCAATAATAACTCAGACTATCATCCATCTGCTGCAAGTGTTAAAATGCTAGGACATGCTCTACAACTCATTCAAGCAACAATCACAACAAGTAGCAAACATTTCACTGGCGGTACATCAACTAATACATATATAAGGCTTTATTTATTATTACTCAGACTTAGACTTTCAAGACTATACTCACTTCATAGCTGTAGGCTGTAGCCAATTTGCTAGTGAAGGGTGAAGGGTGGAAATGACAAGGCTAAGGTCCTACTCGACATCATGACACTTTGGACAAGGAAAGGGAAAACTCACTATAACCAATGTCAGACAAACAACAACACAAGGAATGGCAGTGCCTCACAAATGGGTGAGTTGTTTAGAGAGTGCTTATTCAACTTAGGCATCATGTCTACATCAAGCTTGATCCAAGTTCATTAGGATCATCATTTTATTCGATGGCCTTTTTGGCCTATATGACCCTTTTGGGACTTCACCAGTGCTTAAAAGCACAACTAATCGCAGCTTTCATCCGGGACATATTTTATAAGGTCAGCATATTTTTTATCATTGCTTTTTGGACCTTTTCTTATACTCTTCAAGGAGTATTTTAGCACTTCATTGCTCTTGCCCTCTTTACATATGTTAAGAAACACAGTTTTATAATTTTCATTTTTCATAGGCGCATATTCAATAATTTCAACATAGGTAGTACATGAGCTTTCAGTTTTAGCCAACAACATCTCAAGTGACAAGGGGGAATTCTGCACAGTGCCAAACATTGGGACAACCGACCGGAATGATTTAGGCATACTATCCAACTTACCAAAGGCAAGTTTTGTCACCAACTCAGAGCCGAGACACAATATAAACAGGGAGGCTTGTCCAACAAAAGTTCTAGTAGGGAAAAAGATCCTCCATGCCATAAGTCAAGAAGTTAGTCGGGTTGAAAACTAAACTGGAAGGTAATGGATGGGTGAAGACAATAAATGATGGACCCAACACTAGCAAGCCAAAACATTGGTGGGAATGACTACCTCTATTCTCCCTAAGGAGGGTAAAACCAATGAGTATAGATCAAGAACTTCCAAATCTAAGTAGGGACATCAATACATAGTACAATATACAACCAAGTCCATATAAATATGGCCGCCAGATCATGATACCACAAGTTAATACATGTCAGAAGAATCAGTATAAGAGCAATAATAACCATAACACAATATAAAATTCTGAGTCATAACCATGCAATATAATCCTATCTGAGACACCATTGTCCAATGAGAAAGAATTGAAATAAAACTGGGCATCAATGACTGCTCTGAAATGACATAAATGGCTACATCAGTCCTCAAATCTGAGTGTCCTGAGACTCAGTTCTGACATGGGAGAGTACAATAGTCCACTAACATAATAATGATCCATCAAAACTGCTCATCTCAGCATCTCACATGTAAGAGATCTGGCTGAAAAATGTATTGTGTCTGAAAAATAGAATATGGTAGCCTGGCTACTATATATGTGATAACAAATCTTTCACTAGAAAATAGGGAGGTTCACTACCCATTGTCTTTAATTTCAATTTGAATGCATTTGTACCTAAAACTCCATGGATTCTACAAAAACCCAACCAACCACAATATCATGTTTTCTATGTTTGGATGGATCCTTCTGGACCTTATTCCACAGTAATACATCATCTTCTACCTTGTAGGTGATAAGCGTAGTTTTTTTCATCAAATGCATTCTTGACAATCTCTTGTTTCTTCTTAAATCGTTGAAATGCATTTTTCCTAGTCTCCTCTATTTCAATTAAGGTATCTTAATATGTTGTCAAAGATGGAGATCGTCTTTTGTTTCAGTAGTAGTCATTCTCAAGCTTGGGATTTGTTAGTGAATAGGAAGAATCACATGCCTCCCATGCATAAGAGGCCAGGGACTTTCAATTGTAGATGTTTTATGTGTAATTTGATCACGCCAGAATGAAAAACCTAGCTTAGTATGCCAATCTATTTGATGATATTTAACGTATCTCTTAATTTTTCTAATTGTATTTTTGTTGATGGATTTGTTGACTTTTCCCAAGCAACATCGAGAGCCATTCTCTTGGAGAATTGAGGCACTTGGTCTGTTACTAGAAACTTGAACCAGTCTAGTACTAGGGGAATCAGCCTAGAGCTGAGTGGCCATTCTTTGAATGGAGGCACTTGGTTAGTTACCACGAATATTGAACCAGTCTAGGACTGGGGGACTCAGCCTAGGGCTGAGCAGCCATTCTTTGAACTGAGGCACCTGGTGAGTTACCAAGAATTTGAACCAGTCTAGGACTGGAGGACTCAGCCTAGGGCTAAGGGCCATTCTCCGGGAGAATGGAGGTGCTTGGTCAGTTACCAAGTATTTGACGTTGAGTCAATTGATGCAGCCTAGGGCTGAGGCACTTGGTCAATTACTAGGTTATCACTATAAGCCCTAGAACGGGTTTGGGCATGTGACGCACTCCTACCCTTGATCTATGGGTTGTGTGACCTTCTCCAGGGATTAACTACCCTTGGTTAAGACACCTAGTACCCGATCTTGGTGGCACAAGGAGTTCATGTTAAGAGCATTAGTAATTCTCCCTATTTATGATGATGTACTTTGACTGGGCATGAAGGACCCTGATGACCACTTGCCTTGACCAAAAAACACTTGAAGGACCCTCTTGCCCTAAGCCTTGGTCCATGAGGAAGACCAAGAAGCTAAAGTCAAAATACAAGAAGGCATTTGGTACCACTAAAAGTTAAGTAAAAGGGTAAACATGAAAAAGAATAAAACCCTATTGTTAAATTCCTATTTATGGGAGACCACTTCAAGTGCTTGAAAAAAGTCAATTGCAAAACATTTTACACACACTTCAACTTCATCATAGTTGCTCCATGATTGACTAAGGCAACACGTGACTGGGATCTTCCATATTTTTGCAGCTAACGAAGAAAGTGTGTGGCTGGTTTTTCTTTTGCCTTATGCCCAAGCATGGCGACTTAGCTAGCTAGGGCATCCTCTTACCTACACCCATGAGCTAGGGTTTTCACCATACTCCACACGGCCAGCAGCAGCATCAGTAGCATAGACCTAGGGCAACCCTCTCCTCCATCCAGGCAGCCCTCCCTCTCATTCGGGCAACCCTCCTCTCCTTCTGTGCAACTTACTAACAGTTTGGGCAGCTCACAGAAAATTCGGGCAGCCCTGTTCTGTTCACGGGTAGCCACAAAACAGTCCAGGCAGAGGAAAGGAAGGCTCAAGCAGCAGCATAGCAGACCCGGGCAACCACAGAACAGTTCGGGCAGAGGAAAGGAAGGCTCGAGCAGCAGCATAGCAGACCTGGGTAGCCCAGAACAGATCTGGGCAGCCCACAGTAGATCCAGGCAGCCTTCAGCAGGTACGGGCAGCCCATGAGAAGATCTGGGCAGTTCACTATAAGATCTGGGAAACCCTAAATTGGGCATGGGCAGCAGAAGGCATTTTTTTGGGCAGCTCTGAAAAAGAAACTCGATCAGCAGAGAGAAAATTCGGGCAGCAGACCCTAGTCTGCATTTTCGGGCAGTTGGTCTTCTTCCTCCACGTGGCAGGATTCAGTCAATGTCTGCTAGGGTTTGAAATTGTTGTTCAAGCCGGCTAGGGTTTGACAAATTTGTGGAAAAACATTTCATCTCAGAATTCTGAGATTTTTCTTATTGCTGCTACAAACTCGGTAATCTCATTTAAGGGATGAATTACTAATGCTTTTGGGGTTTTTGTCCTTTAAAGGTTTCCCCGTGAAAACATTTTCACATCTGGTGTTCATTTGTGTTGATGCTTGATTATTTACTGCACTTGTCTTATTGTTATCTATCTTACAGCCTGCAAAATTTATAGAATATATGCACATGCTAAAATTCAACAGGATTCAACCAACCTGTTACCTTGAGGTAATAGTTGGAAGAATGAAAGAGTCGGATACCATAAGAGAAACTGAATTGGATATTTTCATCAAAAAAAATGTAAGACTATAATCAGTTAAATTCTCGGAAGGTATCTCAAAGCAAGGTATGATATTTTATTCAATGAAGTTTACAACTTGTTATGCTCGGGTATTCTTGAGTGGGACAACTTTTACCCATCTTGTAAAGTAATCAATAGTAACAAGGTTAAAGATGTAGCCAACACTATAAGGTAAGGAAATTGACTTAACAAAATCCTTGCCTTTTAAGTGAAGTTGCCAACACACTCACAACAACAAATGGTTACAACACTTTGTAATGCAACGCCATTATTTTATACAACATATCCATTTATTATGGTTACTACAAAATTACAAATTCACATAATTTATGTCTTATAAATATAAATATATAAATGAAGAAAACAAGAAATGCATAATGATGTTACATAAATATAAATATATAATGAGTAAACAATTTTTTTTATATAATACGAGTAAACAGGAAATACATAATGGTAGGTAGGGTTTGAGGTTTAGGCCATGTTCAACACTTCGAAATTTTTTTTAACCTCTCTTTCGTTCGTTTCTGGCAACAGAGCTTCAGATAACCTACTTCATAGAAAGCAGACTTTATAGAAAGCAGCTATGCAGCACGACGAAGTAATATGGCAGATCATCAGGCATCACCATTGCAGCTTTATGGCCAAGTAAGTGAAATCTCTCTCTTTTTTGCTAGAAAATTAATTAAGCTTTGATGTTTTCAAAGGATAAAATGACCCTGAAATAAAAGGTTTGTGTTTGAGCATCAGGGCATTTTTTTGCAGTATCATTTCAAGGAGAATTTTTATTGACACAACGGTGAAGCTAGACTGCTAGAGCAATCTCTTAACAGTGGTATCTACTTGTTTATTTTGTTATATGCAGAACTGAAACACAAAACTTTTGTCGAAACGAGTACAATGTTACTGGGATCTGCAACCGGAGCTCATGCCCACTTGCCAACAGCCAATATGCGACTATTCGCGAACACGAGGGTATGCATTTAATGTCGTCAATTTTGTTCATGTCATGTTTTTTTTAATTGAAATGGATAGAAGTTTTTATTATATAAAAATAAAAGAGAGTGGCTGGGTCACATAGCAAAACTACATCTGTCTGAATTTTTGATTGTCTACAGTAACTAAAGCAGTAGCTAACCTATCTTTGCAAACCACAAACCATCCTCCTGACTAAGGGAATTTTATCATTCTGCTACCTAAACTACTACTATAAATATGACAAAATGTTTCTAACAGCAGCACAAAATTGTAAAACATTTAACAGCTAAGAGAAATTGGAGAATGAGCCCTCTCCATAGAGTGTGCCTGGAAATGGCTGTTCAGCCTTGAGCATGGGGGATTTGCTTGTGACCATCTTCACCTGGTTCTCCATCATTCCAACGTGACGCATCAACTCTTGAATTGTCCAATCCTGAGGATCGAACCTCTTGGGAAATTCGGCTTCCTGGGCTCTGTGCCCCCTCTGTTCTTGAGCAGCTTCTCTTTCAATTTGACCGATTTGATCTTCATACCTGCGTTTGCTGAACCTCACACGATGCTTCAGGGTGGCTACATTGTGCTGGAGAATCTTAACTTCCACCGAGACTCTCTGTATTCCATGCTGAGGGAAGCAGTCCAAACTTGTATCATTGTCCGACATTGTGCAATTCATGTCTTGTTCCTTCCAGATGACAGCTCGAAAATTGAAGATCCACCACGAACAACCCTCCAAATACCAATCCACTAAATTTTTTTTACAGTGCGACTGGAACTTATTGTGGGACGCCAGAGTTTAAACGGGATCCTCCCACGGCTCGACATGATGAACCTGTCTTTCATCCCTAACTCCTTGCAAACCTCAACGATCACCTCATGCCTGCATACCTGATTCCTTTTCAATTTTTCATTGAAGAGATTGAGCTTGATATACCGTACCGCATTGACTGAAGCACAGCTGCCTTCACCACCTGCTGCCTTGTTGTCCTGAGCTTTTCCCACGTACAGACATCATGTTTCCTGTCCATCACACTTGGTGTGATGACGATCCATCCAAGGCACATTAATTGTTTTAATTCCCTCATCAGTGCCACCCTTTGCTGGTTATGGTATTGCATAAAATTTCGGGCTTTGATCTTTATCACCAACCACCCTGGCTGACTCTAGCCACTTTATTTACATGGGCATCCACAACCTTATTTAGACCCCTCGGGATGTGAGAAACCCGATGTCCACTAAGAGAGTTAAATAGTACGTTCACTCGGGTGATAACTCGTTTCAATTGCAAATGATTTCGATGAACTTTGGTACGACACAGATTAATGATATTAGATGAATCCTCGAAGATCCAAACCTCTGGGACCCCCTGCTGATTCACCATTGACAACCCTTGCGGAAGAGCTAGAGCTTTGGCATGGTTGCTTGTGGTTTTGGCTAACCCCCAGGCGAATCCAAAAATTCTTTGTCCTTCTGGATTGAGAAGAATCCCTCCCGCTCCTGCTGCCTCGGAATTTCCCTTCGAAGAACCGTCAAATAAGAGACAATATTTCTGCTAATCTTGTTGCCAAAGATTAAAATCTTCCTTAGTTTTCCTGATTTTCCAAGAGGATTTTTTAGATAGTCTTGTCCCCATATAAGGAGAGTGTAGATTAAATACATTTCCCAATAGCATTCTTCTCTGGAGAGAGCAGAAGAAGGCTTCGCAATTACCTTAGCACTGACTGATTCAAACAAAAGGGATTTAGTGTGGGCAACAACAATCTCCGAAGGAGAGAGACAACATTGTGAAAGATGCGATTGTTCCTTGCCAACCATATCTTCCAACAAACAAAATTTGGAAGAGTCAACCAACTGGTCTAAAACCACCCCTTGCCTTTGAGAGATGATGGGTACAACTTCCTCCAATTATTGAACAATTCTTTCATAGACCAAGGAAGAAGCAGTTTCCCAAGTGGGGAAGTGGCATAGAACCAGATAGATCGAGAAAAATCACACTCAAAAAACAAATGCTCAGTAGTTTCTTCCTAGTGGCAATAATCTGTTGAATTTTAGCATTAGCAGAAATACTTAAAAAAATTGCAAATGAATTTAAACAAATAACAAGTGCAGTAAAAACACATTCATCACATCAACACAATGGACACGAGTTTTTCACTGGGAAATCTTCAAAGGACAAAAACCCCAAAAAGCATTAGTAGCTCATCTCGTAAATGAGATGACTTAGGAAATTCTTCAAAAAGTTCCTCAAACCCAAATCTGGATTTAACCATAGTTACAATAAATTTTCTCAGTAAAATTTCAGAGCAAGAGTTTCAAACCCTAGAGGTAGAAGTTTCCAGATTTGCCTAGAAAGGACTGTCCAATAAAATCAGTCTGTCAAATAAATTCTCAGATCTGCCCACAAACAAATTAGGGCCTGCCTGAATTTCAAATTGGCTGCCCAAAAAAGTATAACAGTTGCTCAGAATTATTCTTTTACCTGCCTGACCGTTTTTCTCCTCTGCCCAGCCTACCCAGATTTGACCGATCTAGGTCTGTTTTTGCTCGTCACTTGCCTGGTGGTCTGTTAGCTGCCCGACAGCTTTTGAACAGTCCCTCTGCTGCCCGAAAGGGCTAGCAGACTAGGCTTGTGGCCTAAGGGACCGACCCGAGGATTTGTGGAAGGCTCGACAGCCTCACGACTGCCACAGGACCCTCACGGGTCTGCCTTCTGGCTACCCTGAGGGCCTGTTGGGCCACGACAGCCCTCACGGGCTTGCCCACGGGCTGCTCGAGGGTGCCTTATGGGCCTTAGCCCTCACGGGTATGCCTGCTGGAGGTTGCCCGGAGGTGCCGAGAGGGCAGTGCCCTCTAAAGGCTGCCCGGAGAGAGACTGCCCACGAAAACAGAAGGACTGCCCACAAGAAAAATCTCAGCTGCCCGATCTGCCCGAAAAATGAAGAAGGCTGCCAGAAAAACAAATGCTGAAGGTGGCTGTACAAAAATGCCGAAGATAGATTTGCTGATAAAAAACCCTAGCTGAGGGTTTGCTGAGAATGGATGCCCTAGCTGAGGCAAAAACATAAAACAGTCTTCTTTAGTAATAAGTTATAACAGCTTCACCTGTGAGAGCAAAATTGTGTGTAATAATGAGAAGACTTGATCTTCTTTTATAATCTTCATTAACCTGAAAGTGGGCCAAAATTAGAAAAGATAAAAATAATAATATTTTAATCTTTTCCTAATTTACATGGGCATCCACAACCTTATTTACACCCCTCGGGATGTGAGAAACCCGATGTCCACTAAGAGAGTTCAAGAGTACGTTCACTCGGGCGATAACTCATTTCAATTGCAAATGATTTCGATGAACTTTGGTACGACATAGATTAATGATATTAGATGAATCCTCGACGATCCAAACCTCTGGGACTCCCTGCTGCTTCACCATTGACAACCCTTGCGGAAGAGCTAGAGCTTCGGCATGGTTGCTTGTGGTTTTGGCTAACCCCTAGGCGAATCCAAAAATTCTTTGTCTTTCGGGATTGAGAAGAATCCCTCCCGCTCTTGCTGCCTCGGGATTCCCCTTCGAAGAACTGTCAAAGAAGAGACAATATTTCTGCTAATCTTGTTGCCAAAGATTAAAATCTTCCTTAGTTTTCCTGATTTTCCAAGAGGATGTTTTAGATAGTCTTGTCCCCATATAAGGAGAGTGTAGATTAAATACATTTCTCAATAGCATTCTTCTTGGGAGAGAGGAGAAGAAGGCTTCACAATTACCTTAGCACTGACTGATTCAAACAAAAGGGATTTAGCGCGGGCAACAACAATCTCTGAAGGAGAGAGACAACATTGCGAAAGATGCAATTGTTCCTTGCCAACCATATCTTCCAACAAACAAAATTTGGAAGTGTCAACCAACTAGTTTAAAACCACCCCTTGCCTTTGAGAGATGATGGGTACAACTTCCTCCAATTATTGAACAATTCTTTCATAGACCAAGGAAGAAGCAGTTTCCCAAGTGGGGAAGTCGCATAGAATCATATAGATCGAGAAAAATCACACTAAAAAAACAAATGCTCAGTAGTTTCTTCCTAGTGGCAATGATCTGTTGAATTTTAGCATTAGCAGAAATACTTAAAAAATTTGCAAATAAATTTAAGCAAATAACAAGTGCAGTAAAAACACATTCATCACATCAACACAATGGACACAAGAGTTTTTCACTGGGAAACCTTCAAAGGACAAAAACTCCAAAAAGCATTAGTAGCTCATCTTGTAAATGAGATGACTTAGGAAATTCTTCAAAAAGTTCCTCAAACCCAAATCTGGATTTAACCACAGTTACAATAAATTTTCTCAGTAAAATTTCAGAGCAAGAGTTTCAAACCATAGAGGTAGAAGTTTCCAGATTTGCTTGGAATGGACTGTCCAATAAAATCAGTCTGTCAAATAAATTCTCAGATCTGCCCACAAACAAATTAGGGCCTGCCCGAATTTCAAATTGGCTGTCCAAAAAAGTATAACAGCTGCCTGGAATTATTCTTTTACCTGCTCGACCGTTTTTCTCCTCTACCCAGCCTACCCAGATTTGATCGATCTAGCTCTGTTGTTGCCCGTCACTTGCTTGGTGGTCTGTTAGCTTCTCGACAGCTTTTGAACAGTCCCTTTGCTGCCTGAAAGGGCTAGCAAACTAGGCATGTGGCCTAAGGGACTGACCCGAGGATTTGTGGAAGGCTCGACAGCCTCATGACTGCCACAGGACCCTCACGGGTCTGCCTTTGGGCTACCGTGAGGGCCTGTTGTGCCACGGCAGCCCTCACGGGCTTGCCCACGGGCTGCCTGAGGGTGCCTTATGGGCCTTAGCCCTCACGGATATGCCTGCTGGGGGCTGCCCGAAGGTGCCAAGAGGGCAGTTCCCTTTAAAGGCTGCCCACGAAAACAAAAGGACTGCCCACAAGAAAAATCTCAGTTGCCCGATCTGCTCGAAAAATGAAGAAGGCTGCCAGAAAAACAAATGCTGAAGGTGGCTGTACAAAAATGCCGAAGATAGATTTGCTGATAAAAACCCTTGCTGAGGGTTTGCTGAGAATGGATGCCCTAGCTGAGGCACAAACATAAAACAGTCTTCTTCAGTAATAGTAGCTTCACCCGTGAGAGCAAAATTGTGTGTAATAATGAGAAGACTTGATCTTCTTTTATAGTCTTCATTCACCTGAAAGTGGGCCAAAATTAGAAAAGATAAAAATAATAATATTTTAATCTTTTCCTAATTTCACTTTTACCTTCTTACCAAAAAGGTCTTTTATTTATTTTTGCCTTTTACCAAAAGCTCTTATTTATTTTTGACTTTCACCTGTGGTCCAAAAGTCCTTATTTATTTTTGACTTTTGACTTTAGCCTTTTTCCAAGTGCCCCTGTGGTCATTACCTGTGGTCCTTTTTGATTCCAAAAGTACATCATCATAAACCAAGAGAGTTACTAATGTTTTTATCTCACACTCTGTGTGACACCTAGATCCAGTACTAGGGTAACTTAACCAAGGGTAGCTAATCCTTGGAGAAGTACACGAAGCCCATAGATAAAGGGTCAGAGCGCCACACATACCTAGACCCAGTGTAGGGATTACAGTGCCTTCCTGGTAACAGACCAGGTGCCTCCATTCTCCAAGAGAATGGCTACTCAAAACTAAGCTGAGTCTACCAGTACTAGACTGGTCTACATCGTGGTCACGGATCAGATGTCTAACATTCAACATAATGTTCACTCAACACTAGGTTGAGTCTACCCAGGGTAGAGCTGGGTCTATATCATAGTCCTAGACCATATATCTATCATTCAACAGAATGATCACTTGACACTAGGTTGAGTCTTCACCGTGGTCCCAGACCAGGTGGCTCCATGCTCCTAAGAGAATGGTTCTTGATGCTGCTAAGAAAAATCAACACTCCCTCTCAGCGAGAGAGGCATTCTTTGCCATACCAAGCTTGTCACGAAAGTACACGAACTTTGATGCTGCCAGAGGCTTGGTCAAGATATCTGCAATTTGTTCATCTGTACGAATGTACTGCAACTTCAGAGCACCTCTCTGCACTAGGTCTCTGATGAAATGATACCTCATTTCAATGTGTTTCGATCTATCATGAAACACTGGGTTCTCTGAAAGCTTTATGCAACTCTGATTATCGCAATGGATGATCGTTGAGTCAAGATTTCCCTTGAACAGATCAGATAACAATTTTCTGAGCCAAACTGCTTCTTTCCAGGCATCACTTGCAGCAATATACTCTGTCTCAGCTGTACTCTGAACTATGGAACCCTGCTTCCTGTTGGACCAAGAGATCATTGCTGATCCCATATTGAAGCAATAACCAGAGGTTCTTTTCCGGTCAACTGCACTGCCAGCCCAATCTGAATCTGAATATCCAGATAACAATACTCCATTACTGGAAGTATACTTGAGCTCATAAGTGATAGTACCTCGCACATATCTGAGTACATCTTTGGCAGCTACCAAGTGTATGTGCTTCAGATCGGACATGAATTGGCTCAGTGCATTCACTGTGTAGCAGATGTTTGGTCTCGTATGCACGAGATACATCAGGGAATCAATGAGCTGTCTGTAGAGAGTAGAGTCCACACTCTGTGAACTAGAGGCCGAGTACCTCAACTTTGTCAAGTTGGTAGTCATTGGTACGCTCATGGACTTGCAGTCCTGCATCCTAAATTTCTGCAAGATATCCACTGCATACTTTCCTTGTGTCAGGAAGATCTCAATTGGCTTTTGCCAGGCTTCTAAGCCAAGGAAGTAATGCATCAATCCAAGATCTTTCATCTCGAATTTAGAGGTAAGCTCCCTCTTACACTGGTCTATCAACTGTTCATCACCTGTAAGAAACAAGTCATCTACATATAGAACAAGTATCAAGACATGATTATGAACAAATTTAAAGTACAGGTTGGAATCAGCCGTACTTTTGAAAAACCCCAAGCTATGGAGAAATCCATCCATCCTGGTATACCAGACTCTTAGAGCCTGTTTCAGTCCATACAAGGGTTTCTTTAGTTTACATACATGGGTCTTCTTCCCATGAGTCACAAAGCCTTCAGGTTGTTCAATATAAACTTCTTCCTCAATCTTACCATTGAGAAAGACTGTCTTTACATCCATCTGATGTAACTTCCATTCGAATACTGCAGCAAGTGAAATGATGGTTCCGATGGTAGTGTACCTGGCAACAGGAGCGAATGTCTCGTCATAGTCAATGCCTTCTTTCTGAGTGAAGCCACGAGCTATGCATCTGGTTTTATACTTCTCCACACTGCCATCTGCAGCATGCTTGATCTTATAAAGTCATCTGGAAGTCACTAATAAATTTCTTGTAGGTCTGGGAACAACTTCCCAAACATCATTCTTTATGATTGACTTATACTCTTCAATCATGGCATCAACCCATACCTGTTTACTTGCTGCTTCTTCGTACAATGAAGGTTTTGAATTGATAAGTAGACTCATAAGACCAGAGTACTTTTGTGGTCTTATGCTTTCTTTGAAAGTCCCGGGAGGAGCTTTATGCTTCTTGCCTTCTTGTACCGTCTCTCGGTACCAAGCAGGTCTCCTTTTGGAAGGAGGAACTTCAAGTAGTTCTTCTAGTGGACTTTCAATGTTCTCAGGAACATCTAGAATTTGATCATCAAATTCCTCTTCCTCCCTCTAGATTTCTGAATTTGGAAACTCAAGTGGAGCAACTGCATCTTCTGGTGAAAGCCCTAGTGTTTTACGAAACACAGCTTCCTCATGGAAGATCACATCTCTGCTGACCTCAATGTGCCTTTGTCCAGGTATATATACTCAAAAAGACGTTGAGTAATCACTGTACCCAACAAAAATACCTTTCTTTCCGGAGGGCTCTAGCTTGGCCCTCTTCTCTTTTGGCACATGGACATATACAGGAGTACCAAATATCCTCATGTGATCAACTGCAGGTTTCTTCTTGGTGAAGACTTCTTCTGGAGTCTTCTCCCCCAAGATAGCATGTTGGCTTCTGTTTTGAATGTACACAGCAGTTCCTGTAGCTTCAGCCCACAAGGACAAAGGAAGATCTAGATCAGTGATCATAGCTTTAGCAGCCTCACAGATCGTTCTATTCTTCCTTTCTACAACTCCTTTATGTTGAGGGTTGTAAGGCACTGTCAGCTCTTTCTTGATTCCTGCTTCTCGACAAAAATCATCAAACTCATTAGATTCATGCTCACCTCCGTTATCTGATCTCAGGATACGGATGTGTATGTCGGTCTGATTTTCAATCAGTTTCTTGAACTCTTTGAACATGTCAAAGGTTTCATTCTTGGCCTTGAGGAAGTAAATCCAAGACTTTCGAGAGTAGTCATCAATAAACAAGACATAATATAAACACCCACTCAAGGAGGGTGAAGACATAGGCCCACAAATGTCAGAATGAATCAAATCCAAAATGCCTTTAGATCTACTCTTGCTCCTGAGAAAGGATTTCTTAGTGTTCTTACCTAGAGCACATCCTTTGCAGATTCCTTCATGTTTTGGAGAAACTTCTGGCATACCTGTAACCATCTTCTGCAATCATGGGAGAGCTGTGTAGTGAAGGTGTCGAAACCTTCTATGCCAAAGTTCACAAAGGTCAACTGTGTGATGTACCAAAGCATGTGTGGAATCTTTGGAAGCCTTGTAGAGGCCTCCCTCACGAACCCCAATCTGTACTGCTGAGTCTAGATCTGTTTCTTTTGCCCATAAATAGACTTTCTTGTCCATGAAGAGCACTCTGTAGCCCTTGTCTTCTAAACGGACAACAGATTAAAGATTCTTCTTAAAAACAGGAACATAAAGAATATCATCGATATGAAGAACCGTACCTGAGTCTAGTTGAAGTGAAGTTTAGCCAACTCCTTCAATCTTGTAAGTGGAGTCATCTCCAAGTTCTACCTGAGTGGTGAACTTCTTCTTTCTGTAACTGGTGAGGGTTCCACGATTACCTATCATGTGCCTGGAGGCACCACTGTCCACCAACCAAGAAGTGGAGCAAGCTGAGAAAGAATCGGTTAGAGCAGAAATCAAGTAGTACTCTCTTTTAGGCTCATCAGTTTTATTAACCTTGGTTTTTTTCTTCTTCTTCTTTTTCCTCTGCTTCTGCAGCATATACTTGAAACCTTCTTTTGGGTTTCTTCTTGTTTTGCTTGCAGTCTCTAGCATAATGTCCAAACTTGTGGCAAATATAACCTTCAATTTTAGACATGTCAGAAAACTTACCCTGAGGTTTCTTTCCCTTCTTTTGCTGAGGGAAAGGCTTCTTGAATTTCTTTGTCTTTGCTGCAAGTGCAAGGTTGTCCTCCTTGATTACCTTGCCAGAGTTCCTTCCTTCTTCTTCTATGCAATCATGCCAAAGCCTTTTAAAGGTTGGTTGATTCTCTTGTCCACAGACGGATGCCATGAAAGTTTCCCAAGAGCTTGTGTAATGTTCTCTTCCGATTAGGCCTGGAGGCCCAAAGCCGCTAACCTATATGATTCCTGTGGGTTCGAGCGGTTACTGACAGCTAGGGAATCAACTAAGGACTGATGCCATCCATAGAAGATCTAGGGCATCATCATTAGGTCAAGAAGGGCCATCGGGGCCAAAGGCCACCTTCGTGCATGCCATCCAAGCATTATTTAATGGTGCATGCACTCTTTAAGTCTCCATTCGCATGCATGCAAGTCAACTGCAAATTAGAAGATAAAGTGACCTAATTAGGTCAAAGATTAGGGTTTTCGCAGTTGAAAGTTATAAACGGAGGATAAAGCGAAAGGAGACTTCACTTTTGATGATTATTATTTTGGGAGCTCTTGGATAGCAGCACAGCAGTTGGGGTTGGAGACGGAGTCTTCAGCTAACGGGATTTCGGCAGTGAAACATCTGTCCTAGTCTCATTCAGGGTAAGCCATACAGGTTCACCATTTGCTCTTACATTCATTCATAAGTTATCCAGTATATGGTATAGATCGTTGCAGGGACACGTGTGCAGCCGTAAGGGGGGGTTTTCAGCCAGAAATCCCTAATCAGTTGCTGGGCCTTCAGATCTCAGCTTTACTCCGAAACTCAGGCAACATTCTCATCATCAGCATCATACTCCGGTACCCGGTGATTATCAGATCCGTCTGTGCTCATCCGGAGCAGTTACCAGCTATTTCGGGATCAAGGGGGGCGTGAGCAGCTGCCTCTCTGGAGCAAGTCGCTATCCTGCCTAGAGACCTCAGAAACTCCGCATGTACCAGGCATTCTCTCCGACACGGGAAGGCTATCAGTCCTGCAAATCGACAGCGTCATCGGACACCTCCTTCACTGAAAACGTCACCCTTTTCTGACTTGGGTTCTTGCTGCTGGGGTTTCACCGAAAGCAGAAGATATCTGTCCATCTCCGATTCAGTTCTTGGTGCTTGCATACTCTCTCAGGAGCAGTCTAGCCGGCTTATCAGTGGTAAGTGTTCATTCTATCTCACAAACCCTAACCCTAATTTTTGCTATAAAAT
Source organism: Pseudotsuga menziesii (assembly GCA_001517045.1). NCBI lineage: Eukaryota > Viridiplantae > Streptophyta > Pinopsida > Pinales > Pinaceae > Pseudotsuga > Pseudotsuga menziesii. The sequence goes on from LPNX010376637.1 coordinate 952,362, forward strand.
AGGGATTTTTGCATGGCAGTTTGCATGCCCAGTTGTATCAGCATATTTGCTTAGAAATAGAAAATATCGGGATTTGGGATATTACAGTGGTATCAGAGCTATCTTCTTGGCCAGCTGTGGGCTTAAGAAATGAAACTTAGATGAATACAGAAGGAGACCCTTTTGTAACCTATAGGAGGAGGAAGAATAGATACACAGGGGAGTTTGAGGATATCCAACTAGAAGATACCAATTCAGATATGGAACAAACAGGTATACACTCGGATAGGGGAAAAGGAATGGGAGAAGAGGAGGATCGGATGGAGTTTCGCAGCTTGGTCTCTGCATTGCAAGACTTAGCCAAAGGACAAAAAGATGTACTCAATGCAATCAACAGATTATCAACGAAACCGGAAACAGGTATCAACAGTACACCTCCCTCACCGGTAGATCGGGGATCTACAAGCAGCAGTGGAAAGATAGCGTACACTAACATTCAGAATACTCCGCAAATATACAACAAACCTTCTATCAGGCCTACCATGCCTCACTTCTTGGTAGATACAGTAGGGGGCCCGGTCATGCAGGTAGAACCTAGCGAGCCTTTTGGGGCTTATTTACAGGAGTATAGAGACTTAGGGGATGAGTTTCATGCTGCCATGTCTTTTTCAGATTTCTGCAACATGAAGAGTAGGAACAGGCCCAGGAATTTCAACAAGGGTTTCAATCACAACTATGAGTTGCAGAAGACCTTGGGCAGGTTGACCATCCCGAACTTTGATGGGACTCGCGGAGGATCAGCGAGGATATGCATTCAAAAGTTGGATACCTATTTCCAACTCAACCCCATGACAGAGACAAACGCCATTAAATTGGCTACACTTCACCTGGACGGAGAAGCTCACGAGTGGTGGTACCACGGATTGGTGACATTGGGTCACAACACCATACATTCCTACGGTGAGTTCACTCAGAAGCTCATAGAGAGGTTTGACAGGAAAGATCCAGAAATACATTTCAGGGAGTTAGCTCAACTCAAACAGATCGGTAGTGCAGAAGCTTTCATTTCAGAAATTCAGAGGATAGCCGTTATGGTAACAGATGTGTCAGAGAGCAGATTGACTATGTTATTCACTGAGGCCCTCACAGAGCCACTACGGGGATGGGTGAAAGCCTACAAACCCCTCACTCTGTAGGATGCCATTAGCAGAGCAAGAGATCTTCAGAATTCAGTCCCCAAAAACAAATTCCCACTGAAAACCAATTTTCCTGTTAGGGACAAGTATAGGAAACCTTTCCAGCAGGATGTGCCCAAGAAAACCTGGTTAGATGAGGACACTAGGAAAGTTTTGAGAAGGAAGAAACTATGCTTCACCTGTCAGGAACCATGGGTACCAGGACACAGGTGTGCAGGGAAGGCGAAGGCTCACTACATTGTGGTATATTCAGACAGTGATGAGGACGACTATGAGCAGGAAGCCACAGAAGAACTACGGGCAGCTGAGGAGGAATCACACCAGGGTGATACACCCGAGGGAGTCATTGCTACATTATCTGGAGTACCAAGATTCCATACTCTCAGGGTCAGGGGAGTAGTACAGGGTCACAGAGTAGGAGTATTGATAGATGGGGGAGCCACCCACAATTTCATTTACTCCGCTTGGGTAGCCAAGAGAGGTATTCAGACTGAGAAGTTCGAAGGATTCACTGTAGCAGTAGCCGGGAACTCCATCATGGAGTGCAACTACTGGATCCCAAAATTGAATGTCGCCTTAGGTAACTATCAGATGACAGACTCTTTCTATGTAGTGGATGTAGCGGATACTCATGTGGTATTGGGTGTTCAATGGCTTTATTCCATAGGGAAATACACTACAGATTACAAGGCAATGGAAATGGAATTCCAGGGGCCAGATGGCAAACGGGTAGTTTTGAGGGGCATAAACACTTATCCCCCAAAACCGGTCTCGTCACATAGAATGGAGGTAGTACTCCAACAGGATGATATAGAATGGGCTGCAGAATGTTTGGTCACCTTCAGGAAACCCCCAGAGACCAGCACACAACACCCAAGTGACATTCAAACCTTGCTACAGAAACATGAAAAGGTTTTTCGGGACCTTCCATCAGGTAGACCACCAGATCGAGGTTTTGAACACATCATCGAGCTAGAGGAGGGGACACAAGCAGTCATCACCACTCCTTACAGGCATCCCAAAAGATACAAGGATGAGATTGAGAAAACAATCAAAGAATTACTGGAGCTTGGATATATTCGGCCCAGTTCTAGCCCCTTCGCATCCTCAGTAGTACTAGTCAAAAAGAAGGATGGTACACTGCGAATGTGCATCAATTATTGAGCACTCAACAAAAAGACCATTAAGAACAGGTATCCCATTCCCAGAATTGACGAACTCATGGATGAGCTTCGAGGAGCTCAATATTTCTCCAAGATTGATCTTCGCTCGGGATACCATCAGATCAGGGTAAGGGACCAAGACATCTCCAAAACAGCTTTTCGTTGTCACTATGGTCATTATGAGTTTTTGGTCATGCCCTTTGGACTTACCAATGCTCCAGCCACTTTTCAGTCATGCATGAACCACACCTTCAGAGCATAGCTATGTAAGTTTTTGCTTGTATTCTTTGATGACATCCTGATTTACCGCAAAACATGGGAAGAGCATCTGAAACACCTAGATGAAGTATTGAGTATTTTAGAAGAACATTTGCTTTATGTGAAAATGTCCAAGTGTGAGTTTGGCATGAAGGAAATGCTGTACTTAGGACACATAATCAATGCAAAAGGAGTACAGGTTGATATGGAGAAAATCCGAGCTATCAGAGATTGGCCCGCGCCAAAAACAGTTACAGAATTGAGAGGTTTCTTAGGTCTGTGCACTTATCACTGACGATACGTTAAGGGATTCTCCTAATTTGCAGCACCCCTCACAGATCTCACCAAGAAGGGAGCGTTCACTTGGACAGACTTAGCACAGAAAACTTTCGAGGAGATGAAAGTTATTATGAGTTCTTGTCCAGTTCTAGCATTACCAGACTTCTCACAACCCTTTGTAGTAGAATGTGATGCCTCAGGGGAAGGGTTAGGAGCAGTGTTGATGCAAAATCATCACCCTATTGCATTTGAGAGCCGTAAACTGAAGAACTACGAGCGCCATTACTCCATATATGACAAAGAGATGTTAGCCATCTTGCATGCTCTCACAAAATCCAGACAGTACCTGGTGGGCAGTAAGTTCAAAATCAAAACCGACCATAACAGCCTCAAGTATTTCCTGGAGCAGAAGGAACTGAATGAGCGACAGCAGAAATGGGTCAGCAAAGTACAAGCCTACGATTTCGAGATCGAGTGTGTAAACGGTAAGAATAATGTAGTAGCTGATGCATTATCCAGGCGTCCCGCCCCATTATCTCTCAGTAGTATATCCACAGATTGGAGGGCACTTCTCTTAGTAGAATACTCCAAAAATAAATTTGCTTGCGAATTATTGGACGGGCAAATTCAGGATGACAGGTACAGGATTGTTGATGACATCATCTATTACAAAAATAGGATATACCTCGTTCCCGAATCCACATTGAGGAAAAAGATCATTTAGGCAGCCCATGATTCTCCTTTATCAAGGCATCAAGGTTTCTTAAAGACCTACAGGCAGATCAGAGAGAGGTTCTCATGGAAGGGCCTTAAGGGGGAAATTATGCAGCATGTCCAGGAATGTAGCATCTGTCAGCAGAACAAGATTGAGAACACCCATCCAGCAGGGTTACTCTAGCCACTACCGATTCCAGAACAGAAGTGGGAAAGCATCTCCATGGACTTTATTTCAGGATTGCCCAAGGGCTAAGGGCGAGATTGTTTATATGTAGTAGTTGACAGACTGACCAAGTTTGCACATTTCTTCTCGATATCATAAGACTACTCGGCAGCTCAAGTAGCTGAGTTATTCTTCAGGGAGATCTTCAGGTTACACGGGTTACCTAAGACCATTGTCAGTGATCGGGATAGCAGATTCACGGGTGCCTTCTGGCAGGGACTATTCAGATTGATGGGGACCGAACCGGCTACTAGTACGAGTTATCATCCCTAGAGTGATGGACAAACGGAAATAGTCAACAAGTGGATCGAAGGATATTTAAGAAACTATGTAGCAGGACAGCAGCGAACCTGGATCAAATGGCTACACCTAGGGGAGTATTGCTACAATACTACCTATCACATGTCTATTAGGATGACCCCTTTTAAAGCATTATATGGTTGTTACGAGGCCTTGGACTATGCAGACTTGGCATTTGGAGATAGTAGAGCTCCCAAGGCTAAGGATTGGATACAGGACAGTCAGGACATTCTGAAAATATTAAAGGAGAATTTACAAACAGCCTAGAATCAACAGAAGTTGTATGCCGACAAACACAGGATTGAGCGGAGCTTTGAGGTAGGGGATCTAGTATACTTAAGGCTCCAGCCTTACAGACAGTCCTCACTTAAGAAGAAAGGAGCAGAGAAGTTAAAACCCCGCTTCTATGGACCATACAGAATAATCAGGAAGGTGGGAGAGGTGGCATATGAACTAGAACTTCCACAGGAAAGCAAAATTCACAATGTGTTCCATGTATCTAATCTGAAGAAGACCCTTGGGCAACACATTGCTCCATCTACCGAATTGCCTCCTTTAGATGATGAAGGACTGCTGATACTGATTCCTGAACAGATCATATAGACTAGAGAAAGGAAGCTCAGGAATAGGGTAATCAGAGAATACTTGGTTCAATGGAAAGAACTACCGCCAGAGGATGTCACCTGGGAAGGTGAATAGGTATTGCAGCATCCCAGTTTGAAGTTGCTTGAGGACAAGCAATCTCAAGCGGGGAGGACTGTAATGTCCTCTTCCGATTAGGCCTGGAGGCCCAAAACCGCTAACCTATGTGATTCCTGTAGGTTCGAGCGGTTACTGACAGCTAGGGAATCAACTAAGGACTGATGCCATCCATAGAAGATATAGGGCATCATCATTAGGTCAAGAAGGGCCACTGGGGCCAAAGGCCACCTTCGTGCATGCCATCCAAGCATTATTTAATGATGCATGCACTCTTTAAGTCTCCATCCGCATGCATGCAAGTCAACTGCAAATTAGAAGATAAAGTGACCTAATTAGGTCAAAGATTAGAGTTTTCGCAGTTGAACGTTATAAAAGGAGGATAAAGCGAGAGGAGACTTCACTTTTGATGATTATTATTTTGGGAGCTCTTGGATAGCAGCACAACGTGCCGCACAGCAGTTGGGGTTGGAGACGGAGCCTTCAGCTAACGGGATTTCGGCAGTGAAACATCTGTCCTAGTCTCATTCAGGGTAAGCCATACAGGTTCACCATTTGCTCTTACATTCATTCATAAGTTATCCAGTATATGGTATAGATCGTTGCAGGGACACGTGTGCAGCCGTAAGGGGGGGTTTTCAGCCAGAAAGCCCTAATCAGTTGCTGGGCCTTCAGATCTCAGCTTTACTCCGAAACTCAGGCAGCATTCTCATCATCAGCATCATACTCTGGTACCCGGTGATTATCAGATCCGTCCGTGCTCATCCGGAGCAGTTACCAGCTATTTCGGGATCAAGGGGGGCGTGAGCAGCTGCCTCTCTGGAGCAAGTCGCTATCCTGCCTAGAGACCTCAGAAACTCCGCATGTACTAGGCATTCTCTTCGGCACGGGAAGGCTATCAGTCCTGCAAATCGACAGCGTCATCGGACACCTCCTTCACTGAAAACGTCACCCTTTTCTGACTTGGGTTCTTGTTGCTGGGGTTTCACCAGAAGCAGAAGATATCTGTCCATCTCCGATTCAGTTCTTGGTGCTTGCATACTCTCTCAGGAGCAGTCTAGCCGGCTTATCAGTGGTAAGTGTTCATTCTATCTCACAAACCCTAACCCTAATTTTTGCTATAAAATAGGGATTTTTGCATGGCAGTTTGCATGCCCAGTTGTATCAGCATATTTGTTTAGAAATAGAAAATATCGGGATTTGGGATATTACAGCTTGGAGACCATCAACCAGTGTTTGCACAAGAACATCATCATCAACAATATTACCAATAGCAATGAGTTGATTTCTTACCGATGCAATCTTTGTGAAGAAGAAACCAACGCTTTCAGTTTTGTTTAGCTTCAAAATTCGTAGCCTCTTCTTCAAGACTCTCTTTTGACTGGGAGCCTTCTTTTCATATAGGTTGACCAAAGTATCATAGCATTCTTTAGCAGTCTTCAAAGATGAGATGTTGGGCATCACTAATTCTTTGACAGAATCATAGATGATTCTTCTAGCCTTACCTTGCTTCCTCTTGTAAGCAAGCCTACCAACATTTATAGTTGGCTCTTCTGTGACATTAAGAACAATGTCATCCAAGTCATTCTCATCTAGAATGGCTGTCAACTTGGCCTTCCGGGAGTTGAAGTTGGTTGAACCATAGAGCTTCTCTTCCGGTTTGAAACCACTGGTGGCCATCTCTGTCACTTAGTCAAATTTAGATCTGCAAATCTTATCCCAAGATCTAGTGAAAAACAACAGCAATGTCCCTTTACTGTGTTTTCACATGCTAAGCTCTAATACCATGTTGAATTTTAGCATTAGCATAAATACTTAAAAAATTTGCAGATGAACTTAAACAAATAACAAGTGCAGTAAAAACACATTCATCACATCAGCACAATGGACACGAGAGTTTTTCACTGGGGAAACCTGCAAAGGACAAAACCCCCAAAAAGCATTAGTAGCTCATCTCATAAATGAGACGGCTTAGGAAATTCTTCAAAAAGTTCCTCAAACCCAAATCAGGATTTAACCACATTTACAGTAAATTTTCTCAGTAAAATTCCAGAGCAAGAGTTTCAAAACCTAACAGTAGAAATTTCCAGACCTGCCTGGAAAGGACTGTCCAATAAAATCAGTCTGTCAAATAAATTCTTAGATCTGCCCACAAACAAATTAGGGCCTGCCCGAATTTCAAATTGGCTTCCCAGAAAAGTTAAACAGCTGCCCGGAATTATTCTTTTATCTACTTGACCGTTTTTCTCCTCTGCCCAACCTACCCAGATTTGATCGATCTAGGTCTGTTGCTGCCCGTCACTTGCCTGGTGGTCTGTTAGTTGCCCGACAACTTTTGAACAGTCCCTCTGCTTCCCGAAAGGGCTAGCAGACTAGGCCTGTGGCCTAAGGGACTGACCCGAGGGTCTGTGGAAGGCCCGACAACCTCATGGTTGCCACAAAACCCTCACGGGTCTGCCTTCGGGCTACCCTGAGGGCCTGTTGGGCCATAGAAGTCCTCACGGGCTTTCCCACGGGCTGCCCAAGGGTGCCTTATGGGCCTTAGCCCTCATGGGTATGCCTGCTGGAGGCTGCTCGGAGGTGCCGAGAGGGCAGTGCCCTCTAAAGGCTGTCGGAGAAAGACTGCCCATGAAAACAAAAGAAGGACTGCCCACAAAAAAAATCTTAGCTGCTCGATCTACTTTAAAAATGAAGAAGGCTGCCAGAAAAACAAATGCTGAAGGTCGCTGTCCAAAAATGCTGAAGATAGATTTGCTGATAAAAATCCTAGCAGAGGGTTTGCTGAGAATGGATGCCCTAGTTGAGGCACAATCATAAAACAATCTTCTTCAGTAATATTAGCTTCACCTGTGAGAGCAAAATTGTGTGTAATAATGAGAAGACTTGATCTTCTTTAATAGTCTTCATTCACCTGTAAGTGGGCCAAAATTAGAAAAGATAAAAATAATAATATTTTAATCTTTTCCTAATTTACGTGGGCATCCGCAACCTTATTTACACACCTCAGGATGTGAGAAACCCGATGTCTACTAAGAGAGTTCAAGAGTACGAGCGATAACTTGTTTGTTCTCCATTGAGAGTTGATGCTTCTCTAGGGATCGAGACGCGTTAAGTTTGCTATGCGAAGGAGAGATGACCTTCCTTGCCTAAAGCTCTAGGGCTCGTTTGGTTCTTTTGAGTTTTTCCTCCCACACATAAAAGGCCGAACTGATAATTGGTTCTCGCAAGGAGTTAGCAACTAGATCCATAAACTCAAATTCTATGACCCAAAGAGGTGAGAACCGAAAAGGGATGGGATAGGGAGATCGGCTTGTGTCTAGAAACCCCAAAGGGGATTATACGGGACTTTGCTTCTATCCCTTGGAACAGGAGAGAGCTATGCACTAGAAACCTTTATAATCTTGCAACAATATGCCTTGGCTCCAACCTCTTATTGGACCAGGTAAAGGAGCTTCACAAAGGCTTAGTATCTAATAAGTGCCAGCCTGAAATTAGATCCTCCACCAATTTTCGGATGGTATCCTTGACCATTGAACCCCCTCTTTTTTCTAAAGAATGCAAGGTGATGTTCATATCCCCCACTATAATGATGTTTTCCAAGACTTGGGAGCTTTTGATTCCCAACATTCCTTTATTCCAGAAATTGAAGAAGGAACCTAGAGATTAAAAATACTTACCTGATTTTGAGAGTAAACATGGAGCAAAGAGGAGAAAATCCAATGGTCGGAGGAATGAGAGCATAGGAGGAAAAACTTGGTAGTGTTCCAGAGAGTACCGATGCCTCCCAATGTCCCACGCGAACTCCCAACAATTCTTGCGCTTTGTTTCCACAATTCCGAGTTGGCACTTAAGAACGTTCAGCTTCTAGCTTAGTCTCTTGGAGGAGAAGAATGTTTGAATTGCTGTATCTAATAAGGCCCTTTATCGCTATTTCTTTTGGTTGACTGCTCATTCCTCTCGCATTTTAAAAGACTAGCTTCATTATTTCAATGCTGAAGATAAATGGGCCCCTTTCATCACTTGGGGCTTTCTCCTCCCTGCATTCCTGCTACTTCTAGCCATTACCTTTTCGATTATTAGTTGAGACCCAAGGGTTTTCTCCCTTGGGTTGCTTCTTCCCTTTTTTATTTTTTTGTCTTTCTTCCTTTTCTCCTAGGGTTTTCTTTTGTAACCTCACCTTCCTCTTCTAAAGTTTCCTCTTGGACCCCATGAGATTGCTCATTTTCAATGGGAGGGTCTTTTGGAAATTCCTAATTATATGAAAGGGCATGCGCGTCTTTTAGAATTTGAAGATCTTCAGAAGAGAGGGATTCGACACAGTGCAAATTTTGTGAAGAAGGGGCCGGTTTTGAAACCGTCTCCCCGAGCAAAACATCCTTTGGTGCTTGACTCAGAATCTGGAATTGATTCCCTTTGAGGGGATCTGAAGGTCGAGCTTGTTAGTTTTGTACCTAGGGAAGTGCTCCCCTAAGTGACTTTAGCCTTAGTCACTTAGAGAGGGGAAATAAAGTGACCCTTGCATTAAATGACTTAATTGACATTTAATTTCTCAGCCTTTGGATTAGATGTCTATTCACCTACCTAGGGTTATGAGCAAAAAGCAAGGGAAAGGCCATTTGCATTCATTCTTGTGAGAAGAAGAGGAGAAGAGAGCTGAAGGAGAGAGTGGGAACGATTTTTGAGACACCCTGCTGAAGAAGATTTTGGTGGGCATGAATATTGAGGAGCCATTTTATTGATGCACTGAAACCGAGGTTGTATGGCCTGCATTTATTGCTGGCATGAATATTGAGGAGCCATTTTATTGCTACATTGAAACCGAGGCTGTATGGCCTGCATTTATTGCTGGCACGAATTTCGAGAAAGGGTACGGCTGCATTTATTGCAGGCACAGTTTTCGAGGAAGAAATACGGATTCCATGCAGTACGGTTTTGAGGCATGGTTTCCAAGAAAAAGCAGGCACAGATTTCGAGGAAGAAATCTGACACATTTCCCGAGAAAACAGACAGGTTTTTGTGGCATGATTTTCGAGGCTGTACGACTGCATTTAATGCAGTCCATACTATATGGTCTGTGACTGTGTTTGGCACAGATTTCGAGGGTTGCATTAAATTCTCTCTGGCATAGAAATCGAGAACAATTAGTTGCTGATAAATTTTGCACATTTTTCGAGAATAATATTTCATGGAAAACGAGGCAGCGATTGCACAAAAATCGAGACAATCTGCTGGGTGATTTGCGTTGGTTGGGATAAGTTGATTTTGACTATAAATGAATGTCTGATTTTTTCTGAAGCATAATAATAAAAACTCTCTCTCTCTGACTGGTTTTCTCCTTATGGGTTTTTTCCAGGGCCATTGGCCAAAAAATTCCAAGCACTGTTTGTTGAATGGCGTGCATGTTATTTATTTTTTGTCAGTGAAAAAGTGAAGTTACAATAGTGTTTTAAGTCTAAAAAATTTAATGTTTATTTCCAGCATTTTATATTCCGAGATTGAAATAAACTGAGACAAATTTTTACTCATAAATCGGAGGCCGAAACTTGAGAAAAATCTACATGGTATCAGAGCTAAGTGGGGAAGAAAACTAAATATTTGCAGACTGACAGTCATTTCTAGAATTCGGAAAAACTTTTGTGACAATAGTACATTTTGCTGAAACTTGTTCTTTGTGAAAAATGACTTCCGTTGGGTTGAGAACTGAGGATAGGTTGGATGGGGCAGCGAACTTTGTCTCATGGAAGACCCGAATTTTGCTTTTATTGAGAGAAAATGAGCTGTGGGATGAGGTTGTCAATAACACTACAACTCACCCCATTGTCATTCCCAGTGCTATTGCTGATCCAGAAGCAGCAACTGCCTTTGAGAAGAAGGATATTAAAGCAATGAGGATTATATTAGATGCTGTTAAAGACCATGGTATTCCGCACATTTCAGCGAAGGATCATGCACATGAGATGTGGAGTGCTTTGACCGGGTTATTTCGAAGTTCTAATGAGAATAGGGAGATGGTTCTTAGGGAGAAGCTGAAGAATATCAAGATGGTCAAAGGAGAGGTGTGTATGACTTATCTTACTAGGATCTCTCAGGTGAGAGATGAGCTTGCAGCTGTGGGGTTGGTGGTTACTGGTCCTGAGCTAGTGTGTACGACCTTGAATGGGGTGACTGCACCTTGGGCTTTGTTTGTACAGGGTTTGGTGGCTAGAGAGAACTTACCATCTTGGGACAGGGTCTGTGATGATTTTGTTCAGGAGGAGACTTAGAGGGGTTTCTTGCAGTGTAGTAGTTCTACTAGTAGACATGATGAGGAGGATGTGGCCTTGACAGCGAAGGGGAAGAAGAAGAACCAGAAGGGTCCCAAGAAGGGTGGGGCCTAGTAACAACAGGATGGGCATAAGAAGGATCTGAGCACTGTAAAGTGCTTTGCTTGTTACAAGATGGGACACTATGCTGCAATGCGTCCTAACAGGAAGAAGAAGAAGTAGCATCAGACAGCAGCTTCCGCGGAAGTCGATGACTTTGCCGCGAGATTTTAGAGTGAGTTTTCACTTTGCATTGGGCATGTTGAGATTGAGAGATCATCTATTCTCACCGGTGTGGATGTTGACAGACAGAGGGAGTTTTCCTTGGTGATAGACCATTCTTACAGTGCATCTACTTCCGGCGCTTGGTATATAGACAACAGAGCCTCGAGTCACATGACAGGTGCTCGTGAGATGTTCTCCGAGCTTTCACAGACAGAGACGGATGTGGAGGTTGTGTTGGGAGATGATTTAGGAGTCAATGTTGTTGGTCGTGGGACCATTACCTTTTAGAGGGAGTCCATGAGTCCCATGGTGTTGCGAGATGTATTGTATGTACCTGGGATGAAGAAGAACCTAGTGTCAGTTTCCATGATCGAGGATCAGGGTCTTGGGGTGTCTTTCCTAGATGGACACGTGCATGTTTCCCAAGATTGCAAGACCATCTGCTTCAGTTACCATTGGAGTGAGATGTGGGAAACTGTATTGGCTCTTGTTTCAGCCGCAACTTACCTTGGCACATAGCAGCAACAGTGAGCTTTGTGAGCTTTGGCATAGGAGGATGGCTCACTTGCATCATCTACCCTTGGGGTTGTTGAGACACATGGTTATAGGATTATCGGAGTTCAACACAGGGCAGAGTGATGTGTGCAGGGGGTGTGCTTTGGGAAAGTACACCAAGACTACTTTTTCGAGCAGTGATAGCAGGTCAGCAGGGGTCTTTGACTTGATACATTCAGACTTATGCAGACCGATGTCTTCTGTGTCCTTGAGAGGATACGAGTATTATGTGACATTCATTGATGACCATTCCAGGAAGACCTGGATCTACTTTCTGAAGAGCAAGAAGTCCGAGGAAGTCTTGCAGAGGTTCCAAGAGTTCAAAGCTCTTGTGGAGAACCAAACAGGGAGGAAGATCCGAGTTCTTAGATCGGATAATGGGGGTGAGTATACCTCCAAGGAGTTTGATGGATTTTGCAGACAGAAGGGTACCAGGAGACAGTTGATAGTTCTGTCTACTCTAGAGCAGAATGGAGTAGCAGAGAGGAAGAACAGGTCCATTGTTGGAGCAACCCGAGCTATGCTACATGACCAGTCACTTCCTTTCTTTCTCTGGGCTGAGGCTTGCATCACCGCCGTATATCTTCAGAATAGGAATTCCCATCGTGCAGTGGGGAATGACACATGAGGAGTGCTTTTCAGGCAAGAAGCCTGAAGTTAGTCATTTTCGGATATTTGGTAGTCTGACTTACTCTCATGTCCCTTCAGAGAAGAGGACAAAGTTGGAGCCCACTGCAGAGAAGGGCATCTTCGTGGGCTATGATGAGACTTTGAAGGCCTTTCGTATTTACCTTCCATCTTAGAGGAAAGTGGTGGTGAGAAGAGATGTGAAGTTTGAGGAGGAGCGAGCCTTCAGGAAGTCGAGAGGGTCAGAGTAGGGAGAGCAGCAGGTCCCTGCACCTCAGGTTGTTTCTTAGGTTCCATCAGCGCAATAGTCAGGATCACAGGTTTTCGGGGTTACAGGACCTCATAGTGTTGGCACATGTACTCCAGGTTCAGTTGTTTGGTCAGCAGGGTCTTCGGGGACAGGTGGTGGGTCTACTATTACAGGTACACCTTACAGAGGATCGGGATCAGGATTACAGGGTACACTTGGTGTTGGTACACCAGCTTTAGGTTCACAGGTGACTGGGGGTACTACCTTTGGTAGTTCTTCTGATGAGGACAGGCCAGTGTGGGAGCAACCTTTTGGGAAGAAGAAGCCTAAGTGGCTTCGGGAGACCTTGAAGGAAGCTCGAGATTTTGGGACACTTAGGGAGGATGTGAGGGCCATCAAGATGCCTTACAGATTGGGCATGTTGTTGGTGGCTAGTACATGAGATTTTGAGCCTTCTACTTTTGAGGAGGCCTCCCAGCATTCGGTTTGGAGAGATGCCATGATGGATGAGTACCATTCCATCATGAAGAATGATGTATGGGAGATAGTTTCGAGACGTGAGGGGAAGTCAGTGGTGACTTCTCGGTGGCTTTACAAGCTAAAGCATGCAGCAGATGGGAGTGTGAGAAGTACAAAGCCAGGTTTGTAGCGCGAGGGTTTTCACAGGTTGAGGGCATTGATTATGATGAGACTTTTGTGCCGATTGCTCGGTATACTTCTATCAGGGCATTGATCTCCATTGCAGCGGAAATAGGTTGGAAGATCCATCAGATGGATGTGAAGACCGCATTTCTCAATGGGATCATACAGGAGGAGATCTATGTTGAGCATCCTTTGGGCTTTGAGATACATGAGAGAGAGTCTAATGTTTGCAGGTTGAAGAAGACCCTATATGGGTTGAAGCAAGCTCCTAGAGCTTGGTACTCCAGGATTGATTCTTACTTGCTGAGTATGGGGTTTCAAAAGAGCGAAGCAGATCTGATTCTCTACTTCATTATGGTTGGAGATGATCTGCTTATTCTTCTGCTATATGTTGATGACTTCCTTATCACAGGGAGAGATAGACCCATTGCAGCTTGCAAGAAGGTTCTTGCAGCAGAGTACAAGATGACTGATATTGGACTGATGCATTATTTTCTAGGATTGGAGGTTTGGCAGGAGCCTGGACATATTTTCCTGGGGCAGGGAAAGTATGCAGTTGATTTTTTGAGGAGATTCAGGATGGAGGATTGCAGGCCTATGTCAACACCTATGATCACCAACTGAAAGAAGCTTCATGCTTCTGAGGGAGAGTTGGCGGATCCTACTGGATCGGCCAGATTTGTGTTTTGTAGTGAACACTCTTGGCCAGTTCATGGTTGAGCCTAGGAGTGTGCATTGGGTCGCTGCAAAACATGTGTTGCGTTATCTATCAGGGACTCAGATTGGGCAGGTAGTGTGGTAGACAGGAAGATCACTTTTGGATGTTGTTTCAGTTTGGGCTCGGCAGTAGTGTCGTGGTTCAGTCGGAAGCATAATTCCGTTTCATTGAGTTTTGTTGAGGCCGAGTATATGGCAGCCAGTCAGGCCAGCTACGAGGCCTTGTGGCTTCGCAAGTTGCTAGTGAATCTAGTTGGTCAGGAGCTTATGCCTACGGTGATTTACTGTGACAATCAGAGTTGCATCCAACTCTCTAAGAATCCAGGTTTCCATGACAGGTCAGAGCACATTGAGATAAGATATCATTTCATCTGAGACTATGTTCAGAGAGGGGTAGTTACGCTTCAGTACATTTCCACTGATGAGCAAGTAGCAGACATACTGACAAAGTCTTTGGGGAGGTGCAAGTTTGTCTTCTTCGACGACAAGTTGGGAGTGGTGTAGAACACCTTCTTCGATAAGAGGGAGTGTTAGTTTTGTACCTAGGGAAGTGTTCCCCTAAGTGACTTTAGCCTTAGTCACTTAGAGAGGGGAAATAAAGTGACCCTTGCTTTAAATGACTTAAGTGACATTTAATTTGACTTTAGAGTATAAAATTAGTTTTTGATAAATTTAAGTAGGTGAGTGAAATTAATATTTTAGAAATAAAATATGAGCAATTAATTTCAACCGTTGATCTAATTCATTCTCAGCCTTTGGATTAGATCTCTATTTACCTACCTAGGGTCTAAGTCACCGTGTTCGCCGTTTTTTAACCTTCAAAATTGAATATCGGCGAACTTCATGAGCGGGCGAATTTATTCGTTGAAAATCACAAAAAAAAAAAAAAAAACGTGTTATGTATTGGAATCCCAAACCCATATCCGGTTTTTCTGTTTGACTTTAAACTTCGACAAAAGAACCTGCCGTTGCGATTTCATTTGCCATCGTGCCTCTTTTCATTTGTCGTCGCGATTTCATTTGCCATTGTGCCTCTTTTCATTTGCCGTCGCAATTTCATTTGCGCTACCCCCGATTGGAACTATAAGTCTGTAGCAACGATTGTTGCGAAATTTAATGCCATTGGGATTCACTCACCCCCATACCGCCACTCCAAATCTTTACTTCGCCTTTGTCTAATGCCCTCAAGGCTCGACAAGAAGTTATAAGTTATAACTGAAATCAATTGCAGATATTGATGATCGTGACGTCAGGTTTTCTCTCCAGTATTCGAACTCGAAAGATTATATGACGTTTTAATATTATGTTTCATCGGACATGCTCTTTTTAACAAGATGAAATATGTTTGAAATATATGTTTTCTAAATATATTTTTAATCATTAAATGATGGTATATATCTATTTAAAATATATGTTTAATAATTAATCATTATCAAATCTTTTTGAAAAATATATTTAATCTTTATCATCTATTTAATTAGAGTATATTGAAATTTGTTAAAAAATTTCATGTATGTTTTTATTTTCAAATTTTATAATCTCTCAAATTTAATGCCGAATTTTATCGCCAAAATTTTCATTGCCGAATTTGTTACAAACTTCAAGGTCGTCGGACTCGAACACGAATTCGAACCAGGGGACTTAGCTTAAGGTTATGAGCAAAAAGCAAGGGAAAGGTCATTTGCGTTCATTCTTGTGAGAAGAAGAGGAGAAGAGAGCTGAAGGAGAGAGTGGGCACGATTTTCGAGACACCCTGCTGTAGAAGATTTTGGTGGGCACGAATATTGAGGAGCCATTTTATTGCTGCACTGAAACCGAGGTTGTATGGCCTGCATTTATTGCTGGCACGAATTTCAAGAAAGGGTACAGCTGCATTTATTGCAGGCACAGTTTTCGAGGAAGAAGTACAGATTCCGTACAGTATGGTTTTGGGGCACGGTTTCCAAGAAAAAGCAGGCACAGATTTCCAAGGAAGAAATCTGGCACTTTTCCCGAGAAAACAGAGGTTTTTGTGGCATGATTTTCAAGGCCATACGGCTGCATTTAATGCAGTCCGTACTGTGCGGTCTGTGACTGTGTTTGGCACAGATTTCGAGGGCTGCATTAAATGCTCTCTTGCACAGAAATCGAGAACAGTTAGTTGCTGATAATTTCTGCACATTTTTCGAGAAGAATTTTGCGCGGAAAATGAGGCAGCTATTTCACAAAAATCGAGAGTCTGCTGGGTGATTTGCGTTGGTTGAGATAAGTTGATTTTGACTGTAAATGAATGTCTGATTTTTTCTGAAGCATAATAATAAAAACTCTTTCTCTCTCTGACTGATTTTCCCCTTGTGGGTTTTTTCCAGGGCCATTGGCCAAAAATTTCTGAGTACTGTGTGTTGAATGGCGTGCATGTTATTTATTTTCTGTCAGTGAAAAAGTGAAGTTACAGCAGTGTTTTAAGTCTGAAAAATTTAATGTTTATTTCCAGTGTTTTATATTCTGAGATTGAAATAAACTGAGACAAATTTTTACTCATAAACCGGAGGCTGAAACTTGAGAAAAATCTACAGAGCCAAGGATGCCCCAGATTTCCCAGGACCCCTTGGCCCCGTCCGGTGTTTCTTGCTCCCATTCGATTTTCTCACAATTTTCCATTTCTCTTGAGAGGTTGTTGTTGGAATTTTCACCAATACTGGGGGGGGGGGTGAATCAGTATTAGCCACTTTTATCAATTTTTACTTCAAAATTAAACTGCAGCAACTTTAAATTACATCACATCATTAACCATAGTACATTATCAAACATTATCATCAACACATAAAATCATACACAATGCACAGAGATTTTACGTGGAAACCCAAACGAGAGAAAATCACAAAATGTTGTTCTCATGTTTATGAAGAGTACATTCAATTTTGTGTGCACCAACACAAAGGAAGCACCAACTCCATGATTTGTCTAGCACCAACTAAAAGGAGGCACCAACCCCGTTGTGAACACCGACTCACTGATTTCTCTACTACCAACTAGAAGGAGGCACCAACCCTCTTGTGAGGACCAACTCATACTTCTCAGGCTCCAACCTGAAGGAGACTACAATCTCCTCTCCTTGCCCCAATCCCGCCACCCTGAAATGAGTAAGAGTATGAATCTGTCACTGTCACTATGTCAACCTGTACATGCCTCAAATCTGTCCTCCTAATCTGCTATAAAACCTTCAAGAAAATACCCTTCAAGTCTGTAATCAATCCCTAGAAATAATCATCCATAGACTTCATACGTTTTTTTCTTCAACCCCCTAACATTATTATCATCTTCAAACACTAGGTCATTCCAAGAGAGGATTCCTAGATCATGCCAATATTACCATAATCTATGCCAATAATATATGGCAATAACATCACCATAATCTATGCCAATAACATCACCATAATCTATGGCAATAATCATTGTCACCATAATCTATGGTAATAACATTACAATAATCTATGGCAATAAACATCACCTAGATTCACCAAGAGAAAGACCCATATGCAAGATCCATACCTTTGCCAAAATCACAAGGTGAAGCCTAGTCCATGAGAAACTTCGCTATAACTAAGAGATAAATCCTCGCCATAGACAAGAGAAACCTTAGGTGGAGACTAGATGTCATAAACTTTGCAAAACTCCTCAAAATACCCCTTATTATTACAGTCTAGTATAAGGATTTTTCCGGACATTTCAGATCATCAAAAACATATCTTGGGTTCTTGGTCTTACAGAACCCTAAGTATCACGACCCTCCTATTAAAAAACTAAACAGGAGTCTCATCAACTTCTTGAAAAATAAAAAAGAGATTTTTCTGATTCTGAGACAAGAGCACCTTCTCTATTAGGAATCCCTTTTGCAAAGACAAAGCATCCTTTGAGAGATGGTTTGCCTTTGTATTGAACTCCCTGTAAATGTGAGTGTAGGAAATTGTTTCAAATTTAGATTTACTTCCAAAACTCTGATCATGACCTTATTCAGTACCAAATTTGTTATCATATTATGTTCATAGGCCCAATCAATCGGTAGTTTTGAATCTCCCAGAATTTGCAATTTCCAATACCTCTTCCTACAGCTGCTTTCAATAATAGCCACATAGCATACATCTCAGTTCTGTTGTCAGTGCCTTGCCCAGCTCCAAATTTAGCAGGCCAATCTATATTTGGTTAGTTTTGCAGTGATTTAACCATAATTTTAACTGTATTGGAGTTGGTGACTGGTCTGTTAAGTCTGAGATTGTGATGAAGGCCATTTGCATTTTCATTGCATTCTTTTACAGGGGTGCTTTACTTGTATATGAAGTCAATCGAAAGAGCTCATATGCCAAAAAGTTTATGGGAAAGGGTTAAACTTCCAAGGAATTATGAAAAAGCGCTGGAAACAATTGACAAATTTTTGGTATGTTTGTTAGTTTCTGTTGTTATTTAGTTGCCTCAGTGAGAAGGTTTTCTGAAAAAATTGGCTGTTGAAGGCACTTTGAGTTTGTGGTTATTTTCTGACTTACATCTTAGATCTCTTATGTGGTTTATTGTTTGGATTGGCAGCAATATTGGCCGAAATTTCTTGTACACAAGAACAAGCAGCGTTTGACAAAAATGACACAATACTTAATACGCAGAAGGAAACTCGCTTTAAAAGTCAGGTATATAATTCTTTTCATGGTCGTCATGTTTTTTTGGGGGTATTATTTCTTTCAATATTGAACAAGGTTTCGGTCAAAACACATCTCCAATCAGTGTATGATTCCATAGCTCGGTGGTAGGAAAAAAACTGGTTTCTGAATATGAATGATCACTTATTGAAGAATGATGATATAAATTACAAAGTTGGCCCGCTTAAATACAGCTTGGGCTTTACAAATTGAAATGTTGTGTCCTCTTATTTATTATTTATTTTTTAACTACTTATTATATAATTGTTATTAATGTTTTTATTATTTTATTTACGTAACAGCAGTAATGTAACAAACATAAATACAAATAATGTTATGTATAATTATTATACTTGTAATTACCAAGTGTCATCATCATGTGAAGACATAGCTCTACGTAAAGAGACACCATGGAGGCCTATATATTCAGGCCATCCCTCCATTGTAATAATCATCTTGTTATCGCTTTTATTCAAATATTTTATATATTAAATATATCCTCGTCTTTTGTGTCCTGGCTATAAGTTTTTCTGTTTCACAAATACTTATATGTAGTCTGATAATGCATATTCCATATACCATCTTTCTAAAGTATGTGGAAATTTGAAATTCACAAAAGTTCTGAATTTCTTAGACTTTGTTTTCTAGTTTAAAGTTTAAACGGCAAGTAACAAAGTACACGTTTTTAAGCATAGAATGGTTAACCTCAGCAATTTTTTCCCTGTGCTAATATAGCACGTCCTTTGCTTGACAGCCTAGGAAAAATCTCTGTGCCCAACTTCCCATATGCAAGATTAAATTCTCACAAATACTGGGTCAAAAGAGATTACAGTTGTAAGTCTTATAACTATTGCTTTTTTCTGCTACAGGGAGAAAGTCATGGCTGTGCCTACAAAACAAAAGAAGAGGGAAGCTAGGAGGGAAGCAAAAGCTGAAATAGCAGCTGTTTTAGATAGAGTAGGGTATCTTGATTCTCTGTTTCCCTTTTGCAGATCTCTACATTATTCTTTTTGATGGGAATCAAATGATGACTTTTGTATCTTGTTCAGGCCATAGAGAAAGAATTGCTGGAGAGGTTGCAAAGTGGTACTTATGGTGACATATACAATTTCCCTGTGAAAGAATATGAGAAAGTCCTAGAAATGGAGGAAATGCAGGCAGCCAGTGAGGAAGAAGATAATGGCGAGGAGGTTTGTAACAACTTTTTGTTTTATGATTTGTTAGACGATGTTACAGTAATCAGCTTATGCCTTTGAGTAATAGTCATCTGTCCTGTTCGATAATGTCACGATTATTTTAGTTACTTTGTCACCCATAAGTATCATTCTTAATATATTGTTTTGCATTCTTATTTTTTGCTTTCTTTTTGTAGGAGCCAGAGCCTGAAGTAGAGTTTGTGGAAGGCTATGAAATGGAAGAAGAAGATGACATTGAAGATTTCACTGTTGCTGGTATTGATGATGCTGATCTATTGGATGCAGATGAAGGTAGAAAAGTTTCAGAAGAATAAGCAGAATCATATTCCACTGTTTCAATTTTTTATTCCCATGAAATGTCGAGGAAACTAAAATCTTAGTCCCGGTCATTCAAGTTTGGCAAACTGGATATCACAGTAAATTTAATTATCTTTGAATTACAATACTGAGGATAAGTTCGAAGTTGTACTGTAAGCTACGTGTTTTATCTGTTCTTTCACTATGTTTATTGGAACTGATTTTTTTTTACTTAATATTGCACAGACAACACTGATGATGGTTCAGAAGAAATGGATATAGATGGGCGTGTTGGGACAAAGAAGTCGCGCACAGAGTCAGGATCTACTCCACAAAAGCTTGACACAGATAGCATCAGAACAAAGTTGAAGAGGAAAATGAGGCCTCATGTGGAGGTAAATTGCAAATTGAAAATGAGGCCTCATGAGGCCTCATGTGGAGGTAAATTGCAAATGTATTTCTTTTTACCATATAAGATAAGTTGTGCACGGTTTAAATGTCTTAGAAACCTCTCTTAGGCATTTCATCTGGTATCAGAGCCAGCAAGGTGTAAATACTATGGACCTTTGGGTTATTTGGTTGAAATTTGAAATATTTTGCATTCTGTTGACTTTTGCATGTAAATGAATCAAAATTTGACATAATTCTGAGTGATTTTTTTTATCAAATGGCTAACGGGTTGTTTAAATATATTAGGTAATTACAATAAACCTCATTGCTTACCGACAATGAAATGCGAAAAACTGCTTCTTTATACCTATTGATATTTGACTTGAGCATGGTGTTCCTGTTTCAATCACCTTTTCACCTCAGTGTTAAAACTAGGGCTCTCTGCATGTTGTCTTGTTCTAACCACTAAGATGCTGTTATCTTTGTTCTACCATTAAGCTACAGCTTGAAATCATTTTGATTTTTTTTAGATGCCAAACATATATATTGACGCCTTTTTCCTTTTTCTGTTGGACGTGCTTTTGATTGGAGAGTGTACAGAACTCCTTGTACCATTTCCTTTAAAACCTGGAGACCTTGTAATATTGGCTTTTACTACCAGAGCTCCTATGCCATGACCAGCTCTCTTATTTCATCTTCTAAGGTTACTGCACTGGCAGGGGGGGGCCAATAAAGCTAGATTTTGGACAATGGTCCCATCCCATGGCCCAACAAATATATGGGTAACATTTTTTTGGTTGAATGTGTATTACCCTTTTGATTGGAGTGAGTAGAGCTCATAGAATTTTCTTTATAACCAGTAGACCTTGTAATATCTGCTTTTGCTATCTGAATACCAAAATTCATGACCATCTCCTATTTCGTCATCTTCTAAGACTGCTTCACATGCACAGGAACCCAATAGAGCTAGCTTTATACATAGTTTTAACAAGTCAGCCTATCGAGTTTTAAACATGTTATTATTGGGAACTCATGATCATTGTGGAAAGTTCTCCAATTCGCAACCACAGCCTGATGAAGTCAGAAGGCTGACATAAACTAACACAATGGCTTCTATTGTAAAGTTTATTTGCCTTTTTATTACTATGTAATCTTGTATGACTGTTTTCTTGGGATAAAAACGAGTGACTAATTTGGAATTTTCCTCCTTTGTCAAAGCTGTTTTCAGTTTTAAATATTTATTTAGCTGACTCGAATGAAGTATATGTATGCTCTGGTTTAGTTTTGAGAAATGAGATGATAATTTGTTTCTGAGATGTGATTGCCAACCTATATATTATTTGGTTATTTTAGCCGCTTAAAAAGGACATCTTAAGTTGGTAGGAATTTAAAAGTGGTTGCTGGAAGTGCCGCGAGAGACTTTTATGTAAGTGGTTGCTGTAATTTGCGAGAGATTTTTATGCCTGCAGAAGATCTTAACCTGAGTGCCTTGTTTAATTTTGTTTTAGTGTTCAGAATCCAGATAATGCTCTTTTGTTAGTCAAATGCCTGCACAATCTCTACCAAATTCAAGTGTCAATAAATGGTGCTACACTTCTCCCATTAAGTGGTGGTATGAATGTTTGGGTCTTACATTCCTCTTAGCTACTGGATCGCCATCCTCCTTATATGCTGCTGGCTGCTATTTGTTGAATTCTGTGTAGTTCTGGAAACCTTTTGATGCTCCAAATTGCATAATTACAAAGTGTACAATAGAATATGCCCAAATATATTATATAACATTAAACATTGAATAGCCGATATATAACCTCGCTATTTAGAAAAGAGCCCAAATTATCATGAATATAGGGGGGAAGCACACTGCTTCCAAGTGATGGGTCGCACACTGCCTACCCTGAGAAGATAAACGGGGACACTTTGCCACCCAAATGTTGATTTTCTGGGCAGCATCGAGAGCCCTTCTCTTCGGAGAATGGGACCACCTGGTCCGAGACTACGGTGAAGACTCAACCCAGTGTTGAGTGACCATTATGTTGAACGGTAGATATCTGGTCTGGGACCATGATATAAACCTAGATCTGCCCTGGGTAGACTCAACCTTGTGTTGAGTAGACATCTGGTCCGGGACCACAATGTAGACCAGTTTGGGACTAGTAGACTTAGCTTAGTTCTGAGTAGCCATTCTCTGGGAGAATGAAGACACTGTAAGCCCTAGACTGGGTCTGGTGACCCTTGATCTATGGGATTGGTGTGCTTCTCCAAGGATTAGCTACCCTTGGTTAAGTTACCCTAGTACCAGATCTAGGTGTCACATAGTGTGTGAGATAAAAGCATTAATAACTCTCTTGGTTTATGAGGATGTACTTTTGAAATAAAAAAGTACCACATGTAATGACCACAGGGGCACTTGGTAAAAGGCCAAAGTCAAAAGTCAAAAGAAATAAAGACTTTTTGTACCACGGGAAAAGGACCACAGGTGGAAGACAATATTAAATAAGGATTTCTTATAAAAGTCAAAGGAAAAAAATAAAAGTCCCTTTTTGGTAAAAGTGAAAGTGAAATTAAGAAAAGAATAAAAATATTATTATTTTTATCTTTTCTAATCTTGTCCACCTAAAAGGACCACAGGTGGAAAACAAAATTAATTAAGGACTTTTTATAAAAGTCAAAGGAAAAAAATAAAAGTACCTTTTTGGTAAAAGTGAAAGTGAAATTAGGAAAATAATAAAAATATTATTATTTTTATTTTTCCTAATCTTGTCCATTATTTTTATTTTTCCTAATCTTGTCCACTTACAGGCTAAGTCACTTGGTTCGAATTCGTGTTCAAGTTCGACGACCTTGAAGTTCAGCAAAAATTGACATTCAAAATTTTGGTGATAAAATTTGACATTAAATTCGAGAGGTTATAAAATTAAAATATATATCTAGAGGTTATCAAATTATATATATATATATATATAATATATGAAATTTTTTAATAAATTTAATATGTCCATTAACCACATGATAAAAATGAAACTAAAGTCTATACCAGCTGTATCATATATGAAAATTTTTAATAAAATTTAACATGTTTATTAAGCATAGCATTAAAATGAAACTATACCGTGAAAAATAAGCGTATATATATTTTTAGAGTGTTCTTCATTAAACATTGCGTTGCATATTAGTTACATTCAGCTGTATGCAATACGGTTCACGACTGACGATATGGGTCACAAGGATATGCAATATGCGTCACAACTCATTTGGTTTGAAATTCTGTTCGAGTGAAGCAATAGTGGAGGGCGAGGGTGAGGCGCACACAACAGGATATAGTTGAAAATCGAGTTCGAGTCTGGACAATGGAGGCGAAGAGCAATGACAATGACTAAGGAAATTCATAGAGTAGAGGCGGCATCCAATGATGGCAATGGCAAGCGATATGAGCTAGGGTTTCCCGTTTTCTAGTTTTCCATCCGAATTTTGCTGGTGAATTTCACGATTAAATTCGGCATGCCTTGAAATTCGTTGAAATTCGAATTTTATCCTTGAAAAGCGTCGAATTTGGTGACTTAGCTTACAGGTGAACAAAGGCTATAAAAGAAGATCAAGCCTTCTCAGTTGTCACACACACTTTTTCTCTCACAGGTGAAGAAGACCCTCAGCTAGGGTTTTATCAGCAAAGTCCATCTTCAACATTTTTGCATAGCCATCTTCAGCGTTCCATTTTTTGGGCAGTTTTCAGACAGTCTGATATTTTTGGGCAGTTTTTAGTAGTCTGACATTTTTGGGCAGTTTTCAGCAGTCTGATATTTTTGGGCAGTTTTCAGCAGTCTAATATTTTCAGGTAGGAGAGAGAAAATTTCAGTTTTTCTGAGAAAGCCCTAAATTGGTAATTTTCTGTAATTCTGGAAATTGTGGGTAAAATTATTAGTCTGATTTTTATTGATGAATTTTACAGTTACTATGGTCAAAATCCAAATCTGGATTTGAGGAACTTTTTGAAGAATTTCTTAAGCCATCTCATCTACGAGATGAGATATTAATGCTTTTGGGGTTTTTTTCCTTTGAAGGTTTCCCTAGTGAAAAATATTGTGTCCATGTGTGCTGATGTGATGAATGTGTTTTTATTGCACTGCTGATCTATTTATGTTTATTTGCAAATTTTTAAAGTTTATGCCAATGCTGAAAATTCAACATGGTATTAGAGCTTAGCATGTGAAAACACGTTAAAGGGATATTGCTCTTGTTTCTCACTAGATCTTGGAATAAGATTTGCAGATCTAACATTCGGATAAGTGACAGAGATGGCTACCGTTGGTTTCAAACCGGAAGAGAAGCTCTCTGGTTCAACAAACTTCAATGCCTGGAAGGCCAGGTTGACAGCCATTCTTGATGAGAATGACTTGGATGACATTGTTCTTAATGTCACAGAAGAGCCAACTACAAATGCTGGTAGGCTTGCCTACAAGAGGAAGCAAGGTAAGGCTAGAAGAGTTATTTATGATCCTATCAAAGAAGAATTGATGCCTAACATCACATCCTTGAAGACTGCTAAAGAATGCTATGATATATTGGTAAACCTCTATGAAAAAAAGGCTCCTAGTCAAAAGAGAGTCTTGAAGAAGAGGCTATGAACTTTGAAGCTGAACAAAGATGAAAGTGTTGGTTCCTTCTTCACCAAGATCAAACAGGTAAGAGATCAACTCCTTGCTATTGGTGTTACTGTTGATGATGATGATCTTGTACAAACAGTGGTTGACGGTCTCCCAAGCTCTTGGGAAACCTTCATGGCATCCATCTGTGGACGAGAAAGTCAACCAACCTTTGAAAGGCTTTGGCATGATTGCATACAAGAAGAAGCAAAGAACAATGACAAGGTAATCAAGCATGATAACCTTGCACTTGCAGCAAAGACCAAGAAGTTCAAGAAGTCTTTCCATCAGCAAAAGAAAGGGAAGAAACCCCTGGGTAAGTTTTCTGACATGTCTAAGATTGAATGTTATACTTGTCACAAGTTTGGGCATTATGCTAGAGACTGCAGGAAGAACAAGAAGAAACCTAAGAGAAGGTTTCAGGCATCTGTTGCAAAAGCAGAGGAAGAAGAAGATGAAGAACCAAAGAAGAAGAAGAAAGTCCAGGCTAATAAAATTGATGAGCCTAGAAGAGAGTACTATTTGATTTATGCTCTAACTGGTTCTTTCTCAGCTTGCTCTACTTCTTGGTTGGTGGACAGTGGTGCCTCCAGGCACATGATAGGTAACCGTGGTGCCCTTACCAGTTACAGAAAGAAGAAGTTCACCACTCAAGTAGAACTTGGAGATGACTCCACTTACAAGATTGAAGGAGTTGGCTCAACTTTACTTCAACTTGACTCAGGTATGGTTCTTCATATTGATGATATTCTTTATGTTCCTGGTTTAAAGAAGAACGTTTTATCTGTTGCTGGTTTAGAAGACAAGGGCCACATAGTCCTCTTTATGGACAAGGTCTTTTTATGGGCAAAAGACACAGATCTAGACTCAGCAGTACAGATTGGGGTTCGAGAGGGGGATCTCTACAAGGCTTCAAAAGTTTCCACTCATGCTTTGGTACATCACTCAGTTGATCCCTGTGAACTTTGGCATAGAAGGTTTGGACATCTTCACTACAAAGCTCTCCTAGGATTGTAGAAGATGGTTACAGGTATGCCAGAAGTTTCTTTAAAGCATGAAGGAATTTGCAAAGGATGTGCTTTAGGTAAGAATACTAAGAAATCCTTTCCGAGAAGCAAAAGTAGATCTAAAGGCATTTTGGATTTGATTCATTTTGACATTTGTGGGCCCATGTCTTCACCCTCCTTGAGTGGGTGTTTATATTATGTCTTGTTTATTGATGACTACTCTCGAAAATCTTGGATATACTTCCTCAAGGCCAAGAGTGAAACCTTTGACAAGTTCAAAGAGTTCAATTGAAAATCAGACTGGCAGGCACATCTGTATCTTGAGATTAGATAACGGAGGTGAGTATGAATCTAATGAGTTTGATGATTTTTATCGAGAAGCAGGAATCAAGAAAGAGTTGACAGTGCCTTACAACCCCCTACAGAATGGGGTTGCAGAAAGGAAGAATAGAACGATCTGTGAGGCTGCTAAAGCCATGATCATTGATCTAGATCTTCCTTTGTCTTTATGGGCTGAAGCTACCGGAACTGTAGTGTACATCCAGAACAGAAGTCCTCATGCTATCTTGGGTGAGAAGACTCCAGAAGAAGTCTTCACCAAGAAGAAACCTGCAGTTGGTCACATGAGGATATTTGGCACTCCTATGTATGTTCATGTGCCAAAAGAAAAGAGGGCCAAGCTAGAGCCTTCCGGTAAGAAAGGCTTATTTGTTGGCTACAGTGATTGCTCGAAGGCTTATCGAGTATATATACCTGGACAGAGGTACATTGAGGTCAGCAGAGATGTGATCTTCCATGAGGAAG
This sequence comes from Pseudotsuga menziesii, assembly GCA_001517045.1. Classification (NCBI taxonomy): domain Eukaryota; kingdom Viridiplantae; phylum Streptophyta; class Pinopsida; order Pinales; family Pinaceae; genus Pseudotsuga; species Pseudotsuga menziesii. The sequence continues at coordinate 979,495 of LPNX010376637.1, forward strand.
CGGTGTTTCGTAAAACACTAGAGCTTTCACCGGAAGATGCAGTTGCTCCACTTGAGTTTCCAGATTCAAAAATTCAGAGGGAGGAAGAGTTTGATGATCAAACTCCAGATGTTCCTGAGAACATTGAAAGTCCACTAGAAGAACTACTTGAAGTTCCTCCTTCCAAAAGGAGACCTGCTTGGTACCGAGAAACGGTACAAGAAGCCGAGAAGCATAAAGCTACTCTGGGGACTTTCAGAGAAAGCATAAGACCACAGAAGTACTCCGGTCTTATGAGTCAGCTTATCAGTTCATAACGTTCATCGTACGAAGAAGCAACAAGTAAATAGGTATGGGTTGATGCCATGATTGAAGAGTATAAGTCAATCATGAAGAATGATGTTTGGAAAGTTGTTCCCAGACCTACATGAAAGTCAGTAGTGATTTCCAGATGGTTTTATAAGATCAAGCATGCTGCAGATGGCAGTGTGGAGAAATATAAAGCCAGATTCGTAGCTCGTGGCTTCACTCAGAAAGAAGGCATTGACTATGACGAGACATTTGCACCTGTTGCTAGGTACACTACCATCAGAACCATCATTTCACTTGCTGCAGTATTCAGATGGAAGTTACATCAGATAGATGTAAAGACGGCCTTTCTCAATGGTAAGATTGAGGAAGAGGTTTATATTGAACAACCTGAAGGCTTTGTTACTCTTGGGAAGAAAACCCATGTATGTAAACTGAAGAAAGCCTTGTATGGACTGAAACACGCTCCGAGAGTCTGGTATGCCAGGATGGATCGATTTCTGCATAGCTTGGGGTTCTCCAAAAGTACAGCTGATTCTAACTTGTACTTTAAAGTTGTTCATAATCATGTCTTGATACTTTTTCTATATTTAGATGACTTGTTTCTTACAGGTGATGAACAATTGATAGACCAGTGTAAGAGGGAGCTTACCTTTGAATTCAAGATGAAAGATCTCAGATGGATGCATTACTTCCTTGGCTTAGAAGTCTGGCAAAAGCCAGGTGAGATCTTCCTGACACAAGGAAAGTATGCAGTGGATATCTTGCAGAGATTTGAGATGTAGGACTGCAAGTCCATGAGCGTACCAATGACTACCAACTTGACAAAGTTGCGGGACTCGGCCTCTAGTTCACAGAATGTGGACTCTACTCTATACAGACAACTCATTGGTTCCCTAATGTATCTCGTGCATACGAGACTAGACATCTGCTACATAGTGAATGCACTGAGTCAGTTCATGTCAGATCCGAAGCACACACACTTGGTAGCCGCCAAACATGTACTCAGATATGTGCGAGGGACTATCACTTATGGGCTCAGGTATACTTCCAGCAGTGGAGTATTGTTATCTGGATATTCAGATTCAGATTGGGTTGGCAGTGTAGTTGACCGGAAAAATACCTCTGGTTATTGCTTCAGTATGGGATCAACAATGATCTCTTGGTCTAGCAAGAAGCAGGGTTCCATAGCTCAGAGCTGAGGCATAGTATATTGCTGCAAGCGATGCCTGCAAGGAAGCAGTTTGGCTCAGAAAGTTGTTATCTGATCTGTTTAAGGGAAAGCTTGACTCAATGATCATCCATTGTGATAATCAGAGTTGCATAAAGCTTTCAGAGAATCCAGTGTTTCATGACAGATCGGAACACATTGAAATGAGGTATTATTTAATCAGAGACCTAGTGCAGAGAGGTGCTCTGAAGTTGCAGTACATTCGTACAGATGAACAGATTTTAGATATCTTGACCAAGCCTCTGATATTATCAAAGTTCGTGTATTTTCGTGACAAGCTTGGTATGGCAGAGAATGCCTCTCTCGTTGAGAGGGAGTGTTGATTTTCTGAGCAGCATCGAGAGCCCTTCTCTTCGGAGAATGGGACCACCTGGTCCGAGACCACAGTGAAGACTCAACCCAGTGTTGAGTGACCATTTTGTTGAATGGTAGATATTTGGTCTGGGACCATGATATAAACCCAGATCTGCCCTAGGTAGACTCAACCTTATGTTGAGTAGACATCTGGTTTGGGACCACGATGTAGACCAGTCTGGGACGGGTAGACTCAGCTTAGTTTTGAGTAGCCATTCTCTGGGAGAATGAAGACACTGTAAGCCCTAGACTGGGTCTAGGAATGTGTGTGGCACTTTGACCCTTGATCTATGGGCTTGGTGTGCTTCTCCAAGGATTAGCTACCCTTGGTTAAGTTACCCTAGTACCAGATCTAGGTGTCACACAATGTGTGAGATAAAAGCACTAATAACTCTCTTGGTTTATGAGGATGTACTTTTGAAATAAAAAAAGTACCACAGGGGCTCTTGGTAAAAGGCCAAAGTCAAAAGTCAAAAGAAATAAAGACTTTTTGTACCACATGCGGAAGACAAAATTAAATAAGGACTTATTATAAAAGTCAAAAAGAAAAATATAAAAGTACCTTTTTGGTAAAAGTGAAAGTGAAATTAGGAAAAGAATAAAAATATTATTATTTTTATCTTTCCTAATCTTGTCCACCTAAAAGGACCACTGGTGAAAAACAAAATTAAATAAGGACTTCTTATAAAAGTCAAAGGAAAAAAATAAAAGTACATTTTTGGTAAAAGTGAAAGTGAAATTAGGAAAAGACTAAAAATATTATTATTTTTATTTTTCTTAATCTTGTCCACTTACAGGTGAACAAAGGCTATAAAAGAAGATCAAGCCTTCTCACTTGTCACACACACTTTTGCTCTCACAAGTGAAGAAGACTATCTTATGTTCAAACCCTCAGCTAGGGTTTTATTAGCAAAGTCCATCTTCAGCATTTTTGCACAGCCATCTTCAACTTTCCATTTTTTGGCCAGTTTTCAGACAGTCTGATATTTTCCGGTAGTTTTCAGCAGTCTGACATTTTTGGGCAGTTTTCAGCAGTCTGATATTTTTGGGCAGTTTTCAGTAGTTTGATATTTTCAGGCAGTTTTCAGCAGTTTGATATTTTTGGGCAGGAGAGAAAATCTCAGTTTTTCTGAGAAAGCCCTAAATTGGTAATTTTTTGTAATTCTGGAAATTGTGGTTAAAATTATCAGTCTGATTTTTATTGATGAATATTACAGTTACTGTGGTCAAAATCCAGATCTGGATTTGAGGAACTTTTTGAAGAATTTCTTAAGCCATCTCATTTACGAGATGAGATATTAATGCTTTTGGGGTTTTTGTCCTTTGAAGGTTTCTCCAGTGAAAAATATTGTGTCCATGTGTGTTGATGTGATGAATGTGTTTTTACTGCACTGCTGATCTATTTATGTTTATCTGCAAATTTTTAAAGTTTATGCTAATGCTGAAAATTTAACACCAAATAGAAGGAATAATTCTTTATACCAAGAAACCTATAAAAGTAGGAAACCTCTAATGATGTCTTGCGTTCAAAGAACTATTCTCCTATAGTTACCAGAAAAGGGTCCCAAGTGTAGAGATCATGGCTATCATACACATACATCATAAAATATAATTGTGGGTGCTTGAAAACAATCGCTGAGCAATAAATTGACCTGAGATAGTGTTATGTATACTTATAGGGGCACACCAGTTTTTCAATTGAACATATTAATTAATCAGTGAGTACAAAACATTAGGAGAGTGCATGGGCTCTAACATTTTTGTCAACACATTTACGCATTACTCTTTCCATCTATTTAAATGGCCTGAGTCCAGGCTCACAGTTAACAAGTATTTCTTGACAAGATACCAAATACGGAGCACATGTACAATGTCCACCATTCTACCAAATGCACATACAACATCTCTCAACGCTAAGAAAACGGTTAGGTGGATGAAAAGAAAAAAATATGGGCCTCTATTGCATTAAAAAACTAGAGCTGACTGTGAATCATAATTTTATATCTTTATCATCCTTTATTATAATTAAAAGTTAAATGCCAAAAGAGAGGAGATTGCAGTTTAATAGAGATAAAACAAAGGAAATACTTGTATAATATAATCAATAACTACAAAGAATACAAAACAAGACATACAAATCTCAAGATCGACATTCTATGATAATCTTGGTAGCTTGCTGGACCAAAAACGTCACGCTACAGTGCTTGAAAAACAATATAATATACTATATGAGCCACCCAGAATTGATCATGACAAAGTGTTACTACTGATTTGATGCTAAGAGATAGGTCTTTGCCGCTACAACATGCCCAGGAACATTTTTATGTTGCTATTACAAACAGGTCTGATGTATGGTTACACAAATTCCTCTCGAAAGCTGTCATAGGAACAAAAAAGCAAGGCTGTGTCACGTCCCAACCCCTTTAACTCGCTGAGGAGAGGACACGACTCATCTTTCATTTAACTGGGGATCTAGCCCCATGAACATAAACAATAAAAATGCATTGAACTAACATACATATACAGATGCAATATACAACGGAAGCAAAATACATTCATTCAACACATTCATAATGTTCACAAGAATTCATTAAAACAAATACAGTTGCAGGATTTAAATAAACAAGAAAATACTTATCTTGAAAAGGAGCTGTCCCGCAACTAGCTATGTCGCTGCAACGTTCCACCCAACCATAGGCCAGTGTGCTCATCAATCTCTCAGCAACACTGCCACTCCCGAGCTGGGCATGATTCCCACGGAATAAGGGAACAACAACAGGCTCACACATGGCCAAAAACATATCAAAATCCAACCAAGCCAAAACTACATTTGGGTTTATCATGCTGCTAAGGAGGTGGAAAGGTTGAATTGCTAAGTTAGTGAGCTCAACCACAGAGCTATGGACACATGCACAAGATTTGGCTTGGCCTCCACAATACCTACACACCCAACACAAGGAAGTATCCCCTTCTCTCCTACATAGTCCCTCAAGCCATACCTTCCCTTCTAGTGCTCTTTAGGGTGTGCATGGATGAATAACCAGCCCCTCTTGATCTGTCTGTGAGGTTCCTCTCTTCACTAGGTTTATCAAGCCAATTCTGCCCTCTTCCACTCTTAACGGTTCAGACCAAAGCAAGGATTTACAGAACAACAAAACACAAGGGTGCACACAACAACAAAATACACATGATGGCCTTGTAGAAAAACGGTTTTGGCAACAAAACGATTTGGTGAAAGGGAAAGAAACCCTGGGAGAGTGAATCCGATTTTAGGAAACGTTCATGGATGTTACAGGAGCAAAAACGATTGCTATAAATCCCAAAATCGTGGATCTACCTTCCCAGCCACTGAGCATAACCATAACAAGTTTCTGGGCATGGAGAAAATGAGGAAACGACATAAAAACGTGAGGGAAACGCACAACAAGCTCCAATTGCGTGAGGGAGACAACCGACCTCTTAAAACCCTCAAATCGTGAATCTCTGCTACACATTCACACAACAAAACAAAAACGGGTTTTCCTAGCCACGAAAATGAAGGTAATTGCAGAAAACGTGAAGGAGGGAGCCCAACAAGCTTCAACTGCGTGAGGAAATGAAGGACATGGGTGAATAATGGGATGGGCATGCATTTCCAAGCATTTACTTGCCCAATAAGTCAAAACACGTTTTCCAAAAAGGATGGCTTGCCCCAATTCGAATTTGACTGCCATACTCAAGTCATTAACTACCTCAACCAATTTCTATCAGAAATAAATGATTGGGCACAAAAAGACAAAATGGGTAGTTGACAGCTTTATGGGTTCTCCGATTGACATTTGGCTTTACCCTATTGGCTCAAGGGTTTGAATATTTTCCCTCCCTGTTCCTTGTGAAATCATGCCCCCATCTCTTTAATGTTGCATTGACATAGCTAGTTGTCGGCATTTTTATTAATTGCATATTTACCCGATGTCCAAAATTATAATGTGCTTGGCTAGCACGAAATACCATCGGCATCGATTTTAATTGCTGAAACATAAATCGCTAAATCGATGGTGGGGCCTTTGCCTTTAGCTCCACACCATGATTAAATACAATATTTACATCAGGGGTCAAAAACTGGGGTGTTAGAGGTTGGAACTTTATGTTTATTTATTTATTATATTTGTTATATTTATTATACAATGTGGGCATTACATATACCTTGAATTCTCTTCAGAGTCTTTAAGGTGAAAAACTTATGTACAGGGAATACTGTATTAGTGACCTGCCAACCTCCTATGCCATCTTCACTAGTCAAAATCTTTTCACTCCACACCATGAACTGTTTGGGACTCCTACAATAATGAACTCATTTGCATACAGGGCCAAGGAAAATGCGTTATAGCTACCAAATAATGAATAAAAAACTGCGTTTGACTCGGAACAACCCAACATGAGTATAATTTCATTGATATTGAAATAAAAAACAAGTGGTGCATGCATCGGCCTATCTAGGGAAACTCCCTCTTCTTGGGAGAATCCTTCAACAACAATAGTAAGTGTGTCATTAAGGTCAACTGTCTCTTGTTGAGAGAACCCTTCGGTGATAACCATTTCAAATCTAGAGGAACCCTTTTCCATCATGCCATCTTGCCAGACCTGTTCAACTGAAGCTGCAAGTAGCTTGGAAAGGCCACCTTTTCTCACTCCTCTAGCCAAAACTCAACTAGATCCATGGCTTCTATCTGTGATGGTGACTTGCTGACCATCAAACTCAGGCAAACACTTCAATTTTGTCAAGCAAGAAACTGAAAGCAAAATCCTTGTTAAATCAAGAACATACAAGACAAAATTTAACTCAAGAACATCACCTGAAGGCGTCTAGAAAGATATGGAGTCCAATCCCGTGGTATCCTCTTCCCAACTCTATAAGCATTCCTCCTTGCTTTTGAACCTTGTCGAAGATCTTTTTATCATAAGTGATGTCTTGAATATCCACTAGCCACATACCATCCAATCCTTCAAACTGTGTATGTGGAAAGATTGGACACCATAGTAAAGTGGGTATCTAGCTCGACATTCATATCATCCATATTGGAAGCATTTGTACTCTCTACAAACTCCTGTTGTTGCTACTATTGTTGATTACCCTTTCCCTTCTTCCACTTGGGGCACTAAGAGGCACAATGATCATGCTTGTTGCACCTAAAGCACTTGATATAACTCAAGTCTTTCTTTCTTAGAGATGAGGAATTTGATTCCTCATCCTTGCCCTTTTGACCCCACCTTGCGTCCTCCTTTCCTACCTCCTCTCCTCACCTTACAGGTGAAGGATAGGTCCGGTCCATTATCCTCATCGTTGTAATTGGTTGAGACATGCTTTAGTCTGATCCCCTCTCCAATGAAAACCCGACAATTGCTTGAAGTGAGTTAACTTCTCTTGATCACGGATAACTAGGGAAAATTTGCGCCAAGATGAACTGAAGCCGTTTAGAACAATCTAGACTAGCACATTATCTTTGACTTTGTCACCAACTGCATCGAGCCGATCTCTTAGCTCTGCTAGCTTCATCGGATAGCTAGCTACAAGATTTTTCGTGTGCATGCATTTCATGGTGAGCTTGCTCCTTAGGAGCATTTCCTTTGATATATTCACACTATGGTATAGGGTTCCCTAGGCATCATAGTATCATACATCCATTTGGCAGTGTTCTTCACGATAATATGAGGGATCACATGATCCTTCATTGAATCCAGTAGGATTCACCATTCTTGTTGTACTTTGCCAAATCTTTGGGATCTAAAAGAGGTTTGACCTCCTTCTCCACAAGGTACCAAAGTTTCACTGCTTCTAGGATGTTCTGTAGTCTGCACTTCCATGACACAAAGTTAGAGACACTTCAAAAGGTGATTCTTGAATGTTTGGAATGGCCTTAACTATAGCTCCATTGAACAAGCTTCAATCTCCACCAATGTTACCATATTTGGAATTGACAAAAAATCAGCAAGGCAAAGAGCGAAGAATTTGAATTGGATAGAGAAACAATCAATAAATACAAAAAAAAATATATATATACACATAATTGCGGTTAAGTCTTCAATTGCGGGAGGAATGTGAGTTTTGGGACCAAGATTGATGAACCATGTATGTGAAGAGAATTCCTATAGAATTGACGGTTACAACAGTTGGGGCCCCATGTAATCCGATAGATGGATTCTTTTTATATGGACGTCAATGACAAGGAGGCATGGTAGATGACGAGCATGGAAAAGCGAGAGGATGTAGTATCAGATGGTGATGGTGAAGTCAACATGATACATGATTTTTATTATTATTATAATGGAGTTGAAAATCATAATTGCATGTAAATAGGCATATGACTGTAAGACCTGGTTAGGCATGCATACCCTTGGTAACTCACTGGTAAAGTCAGATGTTGACCTAGGTGATAGGAGGAGAGCACCCTTGGTAACTCATTGGTAAATTCATGTAGACATAGGTGATAAGGGGGTTGGGAGATTCCTCGGTTAAAACTTTGAGGGGAGTTGGTTATTTACTCCAAGTCAAGTGGTTTTGGGCCCATGGTATTTGCCCAAGGTATTGCATGTAATGAAGCCTATAAGGCGGCTTGGTACACTCCATTATAATGTGGCCTGGAGGTGAGTGGTGGCTAGCTCACTTGGCCCGGCTTGGCTGGTTTAGGTCATGGGAGATAATAAATCTATTATGGTGGTTTTTCCTGGTTTGTGTTTTCCATGTAAACATTGTGTGTCTATTGCTATGTGGTTGCTTGGATAGTCTTGTATTATTTATCTCTCATATTCATCAATGCTCTTAAACCCTAATATGAAATATGTACAACGCAAGAGGTCCAAAATATGGTGGGGTACCTAATCTCAGAAAATCTACCAACAGCCAGTTTGCACAATATTTTCTTCTACCACCTCCTCAACAACTTTCTCCATCATTTCACAAATCAACTGGCCACTCTTAACTTTGTTCAAGGCATCAATTGATTTGATAAACATTGTTTCCTTTGGACAAGATACAAGGGAATTAATCAAAGTTTTGTTTCTCTAATCTGTCCATCCATTGCTCATGATGGTACATCCTGTTTCTGTCCTTGATGCACGAAAGTCAACAAGTGCAAGGCTGAGGTCATCAACACTTTCTAACATCATATATGTCCTAAGGCTCAGATATATGGGCTTTGAACCCCATACCTGCAACAACAACTGCATCAATCATAGACTACCAGTTAGGGCTTCTGGCACAGTTGAAAGGGATGTTAGAATAGTACCATAAGTTAACAATGGCCTTCTTTGTTTACTAATGGACATTCTTTTTCCAACCTGTGCCATCCAAGCTAGGTTGGGCACCAGGTTGTGTGTGGGGAGCAAAAGAAGTGTTTACATTTCTACCTCGACTGCTCAAATTTGTAGGAATAGGAGGAGGAGGTGGCATTTGGATTTGATTTTGAGTTTGACCCATGCATGGAATATGGAAACTTGGGCCAGGCATTGAGGATTCAATAGAAGGAAGTGACAAGGGGGTATTGGAGGATGTCTCTCCACTTGCATGCAATATTTCCCATTTCTTTGTTTATTCTTGCTTTCTTCATTTTAGCCTCCTTCATGCAATCAATGGCCAAGCTGGCCTGGTGCCTAAGATCACCAGGAATACCTTTGCAAGGGCCAATGTCATGGCCAAGAATCTTGCCAATGTGGTATTTGAATATGAAAATGCCACTATAATGATCTTTGCAAAATTTACAGAGCAGCTTAGTTGACCTTGGAATATTTTCACAGCAATACCAATCTAAGTCCTCCCTTGGCATTTTCATTGTTTGTTGGTAACTGTTTAATCATTGTTTGCTGTTAACTGTGTTGACCAGGTCCTAGGGTTTAAGACTGAAGTTTCTGTGGTTTGCAAGTTTGCAACTTTGTTTAAACCCTGTTGCCTGCAAATAAATGTCAGAAATTATTGAAGAGGGAAACTAAGTAATAGTAGTAAAAAACAAAAAAGAATCCTAAAATATAAAAAAAAAACACACAGTTACCTGTAACAGTCACTGGTTGAGTAAAATCCTCTCCTTTTTTTTCCCTAGTTTCCAGCAGTGTTGGTGGATAACCTTCCTTGGATGCTTTCTTCCTCCTGTAGGCTTCTTGGTCACTATTGATCACTGTTTCTCACTGTCCATAACTTTCTAAAAAAAACACACAGTTACCTGTAACAGTCACTGGTTGAGTAAAATCCTCTCCTTTTTTCGCCCTAGTTTCCAGCAGTGTTGGTGGATAGCCTTCCTTGGATGCTTTCTTCCTCCTGTAGGCTTCTTGGTCACTATTAATCACTGTTTCTCACTGTCCATAACTCATCAGAGGAGAAACTAGCTAAACAGACTAGTAATAATGTGGACAAAGTTCAAACCCAGCAAAAAACTGTTTTTAAAGGCACTGGACCTATGCATGTGTGGAAATCGAAAGTCAAGCTCATCTATCCAAGTGAAACTCTCATGAATCGACAATTTAATCCATGAGTCCTGTTTCTTTGATCTCCTCTCACTGGAACTAGGGTTTCACACCTCACAACCCTTCTCAGCGTCACGTGCTGATCACAGGCAGAAATCTGCTTCAATCCAATATTCCTGGACTTAACCCCCCCGCTGAAACCCTCTGACAAGGCTTTCATTCAAGGCTGATCTCTCCATACATAGAATTATAGAAGGCTTTAGATACACTGCATATTATGTTAAAATTATTTACCATATTTTAACAATCCTAGTTTGATCTCTAACCTACCTACTTAGGAAAACATAATCCCCTGCAACCTGATTTTTACTAGGAGCTGGAACACATCAAACTGAAGAAAGTAGCAGCAAGTACACAGATCTGAAACTCAAATCAAGACTGTTTATTACTCTTGAAATTAACTATTACACTGAAAGCATCAAATTCTAACCTTCACCCGCTGCTTCCTACTCTGAAAAACTAAATGAATAAAACTTGTACCCCAACCCTCTCCTCTATAGACTATAAATCACGATGAATTTGGACACATGCACAACACTTTAACTGAGATAAACCTATACCCTAGATCTATTCCTGGCCTTGGCATTAATGCCCTCATCTGGTATGAAAGAACTCATCCTAGGAAAGTGTGCCCTCTAGAATATTACATTTTTAGTTTTGAAGACAGATTGCATCAAGATACATGCTTATCCTTAAATTCCTTGTATGAGTGTCCTGAAGTTGAAAGCATGTTTTTTAGTTTAAATATTTTTATGTTTCTTATTATATCTCAGTTATGTTTTTAATTTATTTGTGTTATATATTCCAAAGTAATGTTTTATATTCGACTGCTTGAAACCATGCATGTTTTGAGCTTCGAAGAAATAAAAATGGATGCTAATGTGTTATATATGGCTTTGTATTAGGTTGAATACGAGGATGCAGCTCAACAACAAACTACATATCACTAACCTGATATCAAATTTTCTTCCATGAGTATTTGGACACGTTGGAAATCTCCTGGGTGTTGATTTGGAAGCTGAAATTCTCATGGCATTAACATTAAGACATTTTTTCTAGTATTTGCAATTTCATGGTATCCTTCATTCTCTTCCTTTTTTTTTCCTTGTTGCAACATGGTTGTAAAGTCAATCTTTTTAGTTGTCCTGTCACAACTATGTCTGCATAACTATTTGAAAATATCTATCTCCTTGTATTGCTAGGATCGGCTCATTGTTTTTTCCATGAGCTTTTTATCTGCATCCTTTCTTCTTAGAGTAGTTCGTTGTATGTCCCAATTTATGAGAGTGAGGACATGTGACTGTATATTCGAAAGCTTGTTTTTTCTTCTCTGCTCTAATGCCGGCATCATTTGGGTAAAGAGATGTTTGTAGTCCAGTTGAAGGAGGCTGTAATACTTGCCAGTTAGAGGAAGTTCACTGGTAAAGATATTTAAAAATTGAGCATGCACAATCATAGTAACAATGTTCGGCTGTATTGGCCCACTGCGCAGTATGGAAATTTGGGAGTATTATGGGATTCAATGTATTACTGATATGGTATAGTCAACATACTTTTTTAATTGTCTTTGATACCCATCAAATTGTAAACCCAAAGCGCAAAAACCTCAAAATACTTATAAACGAACACCTAAAAACATATAAATATATACTGAATAATCAAATTTAAAAAAAATGAATTCTTGTTTCCTTTTTATTACATGTCCAGTAGGCTGAAATCTTATTAATTTTAAAACAAAATGCATACTTTTAATATCTATTAGATGTATACTTCTGTATTTGAACTGTATTGAATTTTTTCATTATATGTTTTTAAATGTACCGAATCATATTTAGATTTGTATTTATTATTGCTATTATATGAATCATATTTAGATTTGTATTTATTATTGCTATTATATGTACCATAGTTATAGGACCATATGGATAGACTCATGAGTCACATTGTTTATGTAACTCTCCACCCTAGATGGGTTGGTTTGACAGAGACTTGTATTAGGATGATAGAGAGATTGTGGATCTACGGTGAATACTTGAACACATCCTAATCCAACATAACCTTGAATAGAAGTATCACACAAAGAAAAGAAGTGTACTTATGAACAAAAGAACAAGATATATGGTACTCGTAGGCGAACGAATCAATCACTAAAGAATCCAAGATGATAAAACAAATGACTCATGGGGTGCGTATTTATACACAACTTATGAAGTAGGATGCCTTCCCCCATAAGGTGGTTTAATGGCCCATGTTAATGCATAAGTTGGCTTTAGCCACCAAAAATAATATATAGAATTTTTTACTAGGTTGGCTATTAAAACATAACCTAGTAATACAATAATGAGGGTGCTTAGCCATAATGTCAAGTAGTCACTAGTGAAGATTACCAACATTTCAACACCCCCCTAACTCTCAATGTAGATGGATGATAAATACAAAAGGAGGAGTGGGCATACCCATGTCAATAGATGGACAATTGTAGTTGTAATAAGATAGTGGGTTCGCGATGACTTAGCTCCAAACGAATGTGGAAGGGTTATGAATAATAAATTCTTGAAGAAATGCCATCGTCTAGGGGAATACGATTGTGATTTATCCATTTGATAAAAAGGCATTGTAAAGAAGCATTGAACTTGAGGTATGCATAGCTTCATATGGTGATAGAAACATGGACAGTGATATATAAATAAAGACAGTGATACAGGTACATGGACAAAGATACATGTGTAGGTTGTCAGAGCCAGTGATACATTGATCATTACAGATTGTTTCTTATATTCATATCATAGTGGCAGGATGAGGCAAGGATAGAAGATTGTAGTCTCCTTCAGGTTGGTGCCTGAGAATTGTGAGTTGGTGCTCACTGTGGATTGGATTTCTCTCTACAAGTTGGAGCCTCTGACCTTAGGGGATTGTAGCCGCCTTTCAGTTGGAGCTGATAAAGTAGGGCATTTGAGCCTCCTTCTAGTTGGTGCTAGAAAATCAAGGAGTTGGAGCTTCTTTCCAGTTGGTTCTAGTAAACATGTTGAATGTAATCTGTATATTATAAAAAATATCTTTTGTGCTTTTCTCTCATTCGGGTTTCCACGTTAAATCTCTTGTGCACTGTGTATGATTCTTATGAGATGGTGAATGATATTTTTAATGGTTAATGTTACATGTTAAACGTGCTAAAAAGTTCCCTATACTGATTCACCCCCCCTCAGTATTGTTGAATTTTCCAACATCAAGGTATAGGAGTAGCAATCGGTTCCATAGGAGCTCCAGAAGGATTAGCTACGTTGTGAGATCATTCTAAATTTGTCGAGATTGACTCTTTTCAATCTCAGCACTGGAAAATTTTTCTCACTCATTTGTAGTCAAGCCATCATGTATCTATATTAAATATTTATGTTCTCACAAATTATCTAGAGGATAAATCATGTTGGAATTCGCTTTTAGCCTAGGATAAATTTTCCCTTTTCTCTAACATAGTTCTATCCTATCTAGTAAGAAGATGGGGGAATCCTTAATAAGGGACCCTTGTAGAGAATGGGCTGAGGATATCATTCAAAATTGGGATTTGTTAGATATGTCTCCTAAGAATAATAAATTCACTTTGACCAACAGGAGAATGGGTCAAGGTCATGTGATGGCAAGGCTCGACTGTTTCTTAGTCTCAAATTCATTTATGTTGTTAGGTCTCAATCTTCTGTCCTCTATCCTTACCTCAAGTGTGTCAGATCATAATCCTATATCCCTCTTGATGGCACCCAAAATTTATATTGGCCCTATTCCCTTATGTTTCTTCCCAGCGTGGAAGGACCACCCTGATGTCTTGAATATAGTTAAAAAAGCTTGGGACATACATTACAGGCTCCCCTTTCTTCATCTGGGAAGACAAAATGAGGAGGTTCAAATGGCATTGAAAAACTCAGCTAAATCCTCCCTCCCCTCCCCAACTTTGGAAAGAAAGGCCTCTCAAGAGTCTCTAGTACAACATCAATTGGAAACAAAAAATAAAGAGGTTAGTATCCAGGATATTAAAAAAGAAGATGACCTTCAAAAGGATCTCCATGCAGCCCAATGTTGGGAGGAAGAGTTTTGGAGACTTAAATCCAAAATTTTATGGCTGCAGTCTAGTGATAAAAACATTAAATTCTTCCTTCTGCAATCCAAGATCAAGTATCACCAAAAATCGGTTAAAGAAATAGCAAACTCGGCTGGGGAAAAAATCACAAGGTTTGAGGAGATCACAAAGGAAGCTTTCAGATAGTCCAATTCTCTCTGCTCAACAGTTGATGAAGATATAGAAGAAATCCAACTCGAAGCCTTAAAGGACATTCGACATATACTAACTCAAGAAGACAATGAGGAGTTTATCAATCCAATCATAGAAGATGATGTTAAAGCAACAATATAGGACATAAACCCAGACAAAACACCAAGATTGGATATATTCTCAGTGCATTTCTATAGGCTTTGTTGGGATATTATCAAAAAAATCCTAATAAGAATGATGGATTATGCTAAAAAGGCCTTATCTAGGGGGGAAATCAAGTCCTCCTTTCTGGCCCTAATTCCCAAAGAATCCAACCCATCTTCCTTTTCTTGATTTCGCCCAATCTCCCTTTGTAATGTTTCCTACAAGATATTTTCTAACATCATCTCCCAAAGGATCAAGAATTTTCTTCTTGCAATCATTTCTAAAAATCAAGGAGGTGTTGTGCAGAAGCATAATATTTTGTACAATATTATTCTTGTCCAAGAAGTCATTCATTCCAGTATACAGAAGAAAGAGCAAGGTATGATCATAAAGTTAGAATTAGATAATGCTTTTAATAAGGTTAATAACCAATTCCTATTCAAAGTTTTACAAAAAAATTGGCACCGGGGACAAGTTTATCTCCTGTATTAAAGCTTTCACTGGCCACCCCTGGATTGCCCTACTTGTCAATGGGAGGCTGTCCAAATTATTTAAAGCATCCCAAGGGATTCGTCAGGGATGTCCCCTCTTTCCGCTCTTATATATTATCATGGTGAACTTGTTGAGTAGATATTTGGAGTAGGCCAGGCTAGATGGGTTAATCAAGGGGATACAAATCGCAAGAAATGTTAAGGAAATCAATCACTCCCAATTTGTTGATGACACTTTAGTCATAGGAGGAGCGTCTTTACTAGTCACACAGAGATCTAATGACATTATGAAAACCTTCTACAAAGCCTCTAGGAGCATGATAAACAAAAGGAAAAGTCATATCTATGGCTAGAATATTTATACCCAGCTTCTCTCTAAACTTCAGAGGGTGTTTGGCTTCCAAGGCTCTAGCTCCTAGGATTTATTCAAATACCTAGGAGTTCTTATTGCTAAGGACAAGCATAGGAAAGGAAATTGGCAAGCATTCATTTATAAAATCTCCAAGAAAACATAGCAGTGGGGAATGAATTGGTTAGACCCAACTGGAAGAGTTATTCTTATAAAATCAGTCCTTTCCCCCATGCCTCTCTTCTTCTGATCGATTTTGCTTGCCCCTGCCTCGGTATTAAATCAAATTAATAAGATCATCATATCCTTTTTATGGAAAGGATGAAAAAATAATGACCATAAACTCTCTCTTGTAAATTGGAATATGGTTAAAGGACCCCTAGATAGACAAGGATTGGGAATTTGAGGAATCCAGCTTACCAACATGGCCTTAGGGGCCAAAATTCTTTGGAAATTCTTATATGAGCCCAAAGATTGGGCCTCACAGGTTTTAAAGTAGAAACATGCTAGAGGGATTGCCTTCAGGTGTCTAGATTTTGCTCCTAGCATAAAAAATGGAACAACAATTTGGAGGCTATGTGTGAAGTCCTGGAATTTCTTCCATGAGAAACTCCATTAGATCCCATGAAATGGGCAAATAATTCATCTTTAGGAGGATGATATCATTCAACGTTCCCCTCTAGGAGGCCTCCCAAATTTTCAAGATATCAAAGGCTACCTAATAGGTAAATGGATTACCACATTTGTCGATATTTGTAAATGGTACTTGAATTCGGGACAGTGGATAGATAAGCAACTTCTGGTCCTTTCTAGAAACCTTAAGAATGATATGATATTGTTGCAGAAACATTTGAAAGGTAAGGACCCCTTAGAAAATCATACAAAATAAAGCAAAAGTCAGAGAGATTGGGATGGAAACTAAACAGTAAAAAAGGCTATGAATCTCTCCAGTTGAAACAATGTGCCACTCTAAAATCACCACTAAGGATATATATTTGGAGAAATAATGCCCCCCTAAAATAAAATTTTTCTGCTAGCTGGTTGCCCATGGGAAGATTCTGACTAGGGAAAATCTTAAAAAGAGGGGAATCCTTGGGTCTTCCAGATGCGTTCTCTACAACGAAGACGAATAATTCATCTCTCATCTGCTAGTCTCATGTCCTTTTGTTAAAGAAATTTAGAAGGAAGTGTTGGGTCCTCTTTTCCCTTTCCTCTCTCTGAAAGTTAAGCCTGTGCATTTATTCATAAATTGGAATAAGGTGTACTCTCATTTGCTCCAAAATACGCCTCTCCTCAAATATTTTTGAATGCATCTCTCTAAATATATTTGTTGGATATTTTGGCTATCCTGCAACTGATTGGCATTTGAAAACTCTGTTTCCAAGCTTGATAAGGTGGATCAAATGGAAACAGAGTTACTCTTGGAATATCACTCGAAAAATCAAGTCCCCTAGTCCCAAATTCTTATCTTTTGCTGGAAGAAGAAGCATGGATCTATTCTCTTAATTTGAACATGAAGATGGTTATTCCCGATCTAATGTCATCGAGGGATGGGAATTGTGAATGAAGGATGAGGATTTTGAGCTCTGGAAAAGAAATCAAATCAAGAACATTTTAATTTTTGATGGAGATGCTAAAGGAAACCTCGAGGCGGCAAGTGCGGGTGGGGTGCTCCTTGACCCTGGAGGAAACATAGTCAAATCTTTCTCTTGGATCCTTAGCCAAGAGTCAAATAATTGAGCAGAAATGTTGGCACTTTGGAAAGGGACAAATGAACTAGTTAAGGTGAAAGTTTCTAATGCCATTATTCTTGGACCCTCGGTTAGCAATAAAAGCAACTAAGTTTTTATTTCCTCTGCACAATTCTACCTTATCCAAGATCCAATTGAGAATTTGGAACAATTTGGAAAAAACTCAATCTGTGAGACTTTTTCATATTCTAAGAGATCAGAATAAACATACGGATTCATTGGAAAATTTAGCTTCAAAAAGAACTGCATGAAGTTGTTTCAATCACCAAGTATAGCTGTTATATGATTTTATTCCCTAAACAATTTAGTTTGTGGGTTTATATAGGGATAAAGGAATTCTATGATCATATTAACCTTGGGAGCTGGCATCTTAGCCTTTTTGACATTAGCATGAGAGAAGACCTGTGTTGGAGACACGTGCTCTCAAGTGGTTCTTCCATCCCAAGGCACGGAGTGCAAGGGATGTTTGTCTCCCACGGTAGGAGACCATTAATGCACGGAAGTGATCCAAATGAATTCATGATTACTCCTTAGTGAAGGGTAATGATGTGTGTAAATGGAAAAGATGAGATGGTGTCTACATTTGGCCTTTTCATTGCCTCTCATGAGTGGATTCACATTTCTCAAAACTAATTCACCACGGGTTTTGACGTTAGATGCTGGCTCTGGTATGAAATTTTTGATCAAGAAAGGATTTTTATTAACTGGAATGGTTGCAAGCCCATTGGAGATGTTGCTATTATTATTTCCCAAATCCATGCTGCAAAGATAAATGAGTAGTGTTTGGGGATCATTTCTTATCAATTTTTCTTCTAGCCACAGAGCATGAATGCAGGATCCTTTTTTCATCCTTAGCGAGGAGCCTGCTTAAAAGGGTCGGAAAAATTGATTCTATTGGGAGGATGGATAGTGACGGGGGCACTAATGAGCCTTTATACTGCATTGAATATGGAATTCACAGGGTCCATCGATGTATGTCACTGGCCTCAGACGTCGGGTTCGCTGGATGGAGCAGGACCTATGGGATAGAGAGGGACTTCGTGAAGATTGGAAAGAGGAGGATGAGTAGCAGAGTATGGAGGGAAAAAAGAATTTTCAGCTACAGTTAAATTTGTTGACTGATAATCTAGACCATCAACAAGAAAAATATGAAGAGACGAAAATAAAAATTATGGATTTGGAAAGGGAGGTAGCACCTTTGCAGAGGCAGTTGAAAGAGAAGGATAGGGAATAAGGATCTTCCTCAGTGCCCCAACAACTCAAGATTGAAGACCAGGTTCCATGTCCCATCCAGTTTTAAAATGTTTTCATGTTCTACTCTTATAAAGTTTTGTTAGGACAATTTCTAAGACAGTATAAGCCTAGGAATTTTGAGTTAGGAGTTAGGAGAGTGAATTTACCGTTAGTAGCTCTGCAAACTCCTTTCAGTTTTGTGATGAACTCTCAGGCAAGATGCCTATTTTTGAAATGTAACTATATGTTTTGTTGAGGAATTTTCCTCCTTTTTAGTATAAATCCTCCCACTAGTTTCAGTAAAAAAGAAAAGAGAACACACTGTCAAACAATTGCTAAATTGACATATCAAAACTCTAATAATAAAAAATCAGAAAAAATAATCTGTAGAAAGTTTACAAAATTCTTCACAATTTTTATTTTTACTGAAAAGTGAAATTATAAACACAAAATGACTCTTGTTTTCCAGAAGTTGAAAATCTTGCAAAAACAACATTTAATTTCTCAAAGAAACCCCCCCAAAATGGACCCTAGATTCATGATTTTACCCACCGACTTAAGTTTAGGATCAAATCATTTGAGAGCTTTAGATTTATCATCATCTTTATCTTTTACAATCATGGGTACAAAATGTTTGCTTGCATTAATAAGCCTTTTCATTTGCCTTGTAGTAACAAACGACAAGTTGGTCTTCACATTATGGCTCTTATAATATACCCAATACCATCCTTTGTAAGATGATACGTGTTCTCCTATCTATAGAATACAGCTTTCATACCATATAAATAAGGACTTCCAAAACACTTCCACAAATATTAAGTGGTACGACATCTAATTCTACCTCACATGTGAACATAGAGGTGATTGTAAATTTGAGATTACATTTTTTATACACATGTAACTTAGCATCTTCACATACCCATCCTAAAGAATATGATTTTGGATGAAGTAGTTTCAAGCCCTAATTTATCAACAATTTCTTCAAAAATGGGATTATTTTGTGAACCACTATCAAAGAGGGTGTCAACCTTAGTATGTTTTGAGACAAACTCTAATATGGAACTACTCACTTCTTTTCATTTCATTGTGCATAGTTTCATATTTTAAATAATGAATATTAGTGCTAGAGCTAGCAAAAGAAGATGAACCTTGTATTCCCATGGACATGATCTTGGTTTCATCACTTGAAAATGATCCAATATCATGTTGGATTGTAGTCATGGTCTTCTTATTACCCATATGATTTCCAAAATCCTTTGGTCTTAGTTTTGGATGAAGTTTCCAACACTTGGCCTCAACATGTCCTTCCCTTCTGCAATGTGAACATGAATGCTTATCATCATCTTTCTTCACTATGGTTTTTCATTTCGTTTTATCATTTCCTTTGTCATTTCCTTCAACTAATTGAACTAATTTCTTTGAGAAGTTGTCTATAACATTCTTTCCCCTTGACTTAATATGAGTGGGCTTGGACACAAACTCTATCAATATTAGTGGGATTAAACATAAAAATAGTATGTCACAAATAACTATGCAACCCACCAATATAATTCAAGAGAGTTTATTGCGTATAAAGAGGAACACCCAACATTAACGCCCTCTTTCTAAAATCATGAGTATAGTCGTTCACATTTTGTCCTCTATTTTGCCTTAGATTATGCCAATCCTTTATTGCTTATTGCATACAAAGGATAAAATTTCTTCTTCAATGCAACTATGAATTCATACCAAAAAGATATCATTTTACCTTTATTAAGAATATCTTATTGACTCTCATTGTCCCACTAGATCGATGTTATACCTCCTAGTTTAAGAGTAGCTAGCTAGACTTTTTCTTCTTCATCCACGCTCTTTTGAACCCTACAATATACTTCAATTTGTGTGATCCAATTATCTAATTTCTATGCATTAATCTCTCCATCATACATGTCTGGTTTAAACCAGAATGTAGGAAAATTAGAATCATCTTTCTTTGGTTGTTTCTTTTATGGAACTGAAGAGGAACCTGAACTTGAAGAAAATGATGAAGATAGAGGATTTTAGGGATAATCACCACCACCTCCTTTCCCTTCCCCTTTATTGTCTTTCAAAGAGCACTTTCCTTCCTCATTATTCTTTCATTGCTCATATAATTCATCCACCATGGCTTTAATCTCTAGAAAGGCTTGTTGAAACATTGCTTTAGATTCGAAGAGGCTTCATTTCTTTGAAAACTTCATTTCTTGTCTTTGGAATGCACGTCTTGGCCAGTCTTAGGGTTGTACTCTTCAAGCAAACGATTTCCTTGTTTGAGCATAGACCTGGTTATAAGTCAAGACCAACACTTGTGCAAATACAAATCAACATATGATTTTATCCCTTATTAGTCTCTGTAATACCAATTTTATTTAAAATTAGGGCAAAAATACTTTGTTCTACTTTTCAAATTTGTTCTCAATTTCCCATCTTTTTCAATTAAAAAATGGCTTGAATAATAATAATGCAAAATTTAAAGGAGTGAAATTCAAAACAAAAACTTAAAATGTAAGCAATACTCAACAATTAATAATATAGAGTTCACCCATATGGGCTATGTCTCCGGGCCCACTTCAAGTGAAGTACCAATCCATTCAGAAATATGCAAACTATAGCTTAAAATTTCTTTATATCGTGAAATGGACTTCAATCTATTCTCCCAATAAAGGGGCTTCTACCTTGAACAAGACTTTGATGGGACTCTCTTGACCCTTCTTATAAGGCCAACTTGATTTCCCAGTTGGTACCAATTTCAACACAACATCCATCCACTTTCAATTTCTTTGTTGGTGCGGTTCTGTTCAAACACGGTTATGGATAGAGGGTTGTGGCCAAGGACACTAAGGGATCCATAGATAGGAAAACAAGAATTCTCACTCATCTCCTCCTGAGAGGAAATAGAGGTTTTCTTTGGGCCTTGAACAGATTCTTCCCCTTGTTGTATGTGGATTTGAGCCTTGTACCATTGTAGAGAATGGAGCCCTTATTACTCATGCCTTTGGAAACTATTTTGGAGAGAAGAATATGTCTCCTATTATGCACTTCGTCTTGAACTCCTTTACCAACAACCTAATTTCGTGGATGAAATAATAGCACATCCCCTCCATTTCTCTAATAGATTTGTTCCCTAAACAAATCTCTTAGTGAAATGGAAAAACTAAACCATAGACACATTGTTGGTTGGCATAAATCAACCTCCATATCTGCCCGCGAATTTATCTAGAAGAAGAAACTTTTATATATGTTTTGGAAATCGATCTGAGCACTGATTTGTTTGCAAAGATTGGGGCCATCAAATCGATGGGGATCTTCCTAGACTATTCATATTTCCATTTCCCTCTCTCGACACTATTTTACATGCTTGCTTGTCCATAAAATAATTATTTTTGTAACATTATCCTTCCAATTGACAAGTGGGGATCTAGTATTAAAATCATACAAAAAAATCTCATCAATAATGAGTTGAATCAATCCTATACCTCTTATTCCAAAGTTTAATCCATCTTAGTATCATGAACCAAATGAACACACTTGCGTATGATAGGATTGAACAACTTTACACTTTATCCGAGGATTTATACTCATTAACGATTGTATTCTCGAGCTATCCTTATAATGGTATAATACTCAATATGGAAATTTCATTCCACATTAATACTCCTTTCTCAATTATTTCAAGTAATAAAACTTGGACCTTGGATAGTTATCCCAGTCCTTATGGTTGATCATTGTCATGTGACATCATCATCCATGTGTGCTAAAAGGAAGATTGATTTTAGCTTAGATACAAGGAAGTTTGATCTTATTGTGATCCATATTAACAATACATGAAATTAAAGTGGTTTCCAACAATGCATTGGTTCAGTATTAATCATCAAAATTAGAAGTGACCACTAAAGTATTTAATTGTTGATCTCAACCATGCATTGTTTTGATATCTTATGATCTCTTTGGTAACAACAACATTTAGTATCCCGTCTTTGAAAGGGGATGTGACTATCAATTTATTGGGTTTTTTGGTGTCCAATTACTATTTTTACACAATTTTTATTGAGATATGGACATGTCTCAATTCATCGGCTCATACTCAAAGAATACATGTTCTTGAATAGAATTAGTCAAGGTCTCTTTAATGCATTGCATCTATTTGCACATATCCGATGAAGTGAATAAGATCGATCCACCACTTGTGACAACCTTTTCATCATGAAACTGTGCTCATAGGTCACCATTAATTAATTTTTATCTTATGGCCTTCATGTTCTTAATTAATCACTTTAACAATTACAAGCATCATTAATTAACATGTTTAACCATGGTCAACGGAGAGAAACAATGGTGAGCCCAGGGTCACCATATTATGTTAGGGGTTAGTGGCCATTTAATAGGGTGGGATCAATTATGGAAAAATATATGTAACTGCTCAACTATAGTCACAACCATTGTTAGTGGGTTAGTAAAATAAACCATTCGCATTAAATGGCTACATTCAACCATGGACCACTTATAGTCAACCATAATCTCCCATATTTATTCATGGTCATTATGTTAGCGGTTTGATTGGCTAGTAGAATAGTGTTTACAATATATCATTATATACAATAAACCATTTCCAACAACTGCCATTGGCTTAAGGGGTTAATCTATTAGACACAGTTTAGTTGTGTCAACCATTGACTATTGGAAAATGATAACTTTGAAGGTCCTTTTTCATATTTTTGGTGTGAGTGTGATGAGAAGGACTTATAAAGGCTTTGTCTTTTGTGTATTTATGTAAAAAGTATCTTTTATATAAATAAAGTGATTTTTTCGCGTACTTCATAAAATTGGTCATTTTTAATGATGTATTTAATAATGAATGAATTTAATTATTAAAATATGAATGTTCATTAATTATTAAAATGTGAATGTTCATTAATTATTAAAAGTGTATGTAATGATGTCCCTTGATCTTGTAATCAAATCTCAACCCTAGATTAGGGTAGTGTTGCTGCCGCAACCTTTCTCCCCGATTTTAGTTTTTCACTTAAACTCTGGGACCCCTCCTCACCATTATTTGCTGGGATCGATTTTTGAAAGCTTGGCGCCTTTGAGCATATCTTTGCGTTTGAAGTTGATTGCCCACCCTTTTGCTTGCTTCGTTTCAGTTTAGCTTGAGTCGCGTGGTCTGTTTTAGTACCCTTAGAGCATGAAAATTTTGCCTTAACGGAGGAAATTGATTTTCGGTCGCAATTGGGCCTTAGCGCTGTTGGTTTTCTCTTTGGATCGGGTCTCTTTCGGAAGATGTTGAGTCCTCACTCACCGGCCGTTGCGGCTCCCAGATCAAACTGCCCTCCCGACTGAAGTTTCTTCTGACGCCCGATTCATTGGTTCAAACCGCTTGCTCCTGAGTTTCTACTTACCCGCCGTTGCGGCCGGCGGGATGAAGTCAGCTGCCGACGCGAGTTTCATCCGACGCCCGAGCTTTGTCTTTTTTAGCCTCCGTCGCCTGTCTTCAGCATTTGTCCCCTCCGCCGTTGCGGGTGGCAGAGCAATCTAGCTTCCGATACGTTCCTTCTCGGCATCCGATTTCCTTGGTCGCCTGTGCTGTCACTCACCCGCTTCTTATGCTCCTCCGCCGTTGTGGCTCCTGAAACCTTGCCCATCCGATGCAGTATTCTCAGCCCGTCCGATCCAAGTATCGCCCGACCGCCGATTCATTTTACCGTGAGTTCTCGCCCAGATGAACCAGGCCAGCTTTTTATGGATTTTTTCATCATAGTTAAAAGTTTTCGATGCTTAATGTCTCATGTTAGTGGATAATGCACTAAAGTTATATGCAGGGAGAATCCCATAGATCGCTAGAGCGGCCTACGGCGAGGAAAAGGACAACCCAAGCAGATGATAGAGGCATCGACGCGGCGTTTTCAGCAGTTACTGTCAGGAGGTAAAACGCCTATGGAAATGATTAAGGAAAACGAAACGACCAGAGAAGAAAAGGAATCGTCAAGGGCGCTGAGAGGTCACACGTTGAGGGCAACCCAAGGGGCAGCAGCTGTAATTTAAATAGGGGGAATGAAGACTGAAAGAGGGCTTTTTCCCTTAGAAAATT
>LPNX010376655.1:0-26313 GCA_001517045.1 Pseudotsuga menziesii
ACATACTTTTGACGGACCCCGCTACCCCAAAAACAAGAAATACCTGAAAAAACATGATGATGATGTCATCATCACATTTTTTCAGGTATTTCTTGTTTTTAGGGTAGCGGGGTCCGTCAAAAGTATGCAGTGTGGGTAATCATTGGATGTAGAATCAAATTCCGCATCCAATGAGCTCTCTTGATCGAAATTTGAGTAAAAACACAATGAGATATGTCGAAAATACGAACAAAAAAAGTAGTTTTTTTTAATGACAAATATGTCAATTCAACCATTATGGTTGACTTATTTTATTGAAATTCTATTGGATCTTGAATTCCAACTCACAAAAACTTATTTTGGCACGTTTTCTTATAAGGCCCATTTTAGACCCCAAATTTCCTCTAATGAAGGTGGTTGGATGAGACAAGGGAAGGTGGGCAAAACAGACAGGGTGATGACATGTAGCATTTTCCCCATGACTCAAGGTTCATCATTCCCCCCCCCTTTATCCTTTGGAATCATACCCTTTTCATTTTAACGTTGCACCATCATAGCTGGCTGTAGGTTTATTTTAATTGATGTGTGTATTTACATGATGCCAAACTATAATGTGTCGGATAGCACGATATACCATCAGAAACTATCCCTACTGCCGAAACATACACAACCAAATCGATGGTTGGGATTTTTCCTTTAGCTCCTCACCATGATTAATTACATTATATACATCATGCAAACGGGGTCAAAACCGGGGTGCTACATTCCCCTCCCCCTTGGAATAACATTGTCCTCGGTGCTCCAATACATAGAAATAAATATACAATTTACACATCCAAAATTTCAAAATTTTGCAGATCTGTCCCACGTTCAATTATTTACTTTGAACGTTTAGGACCAAGCCCCTCAGTTTCCATGAAATTCTCCTGCTGGTTCTCAACTTTCATCTTATCCCGAAGTCTAGGAACTTTGTGGCTGTTGCCCTCTTTATGTTCCCTCGTTGGGCAGTCCCGATGTAAATGATGTCCTATGCATCCCCAACATTTCACTGGCTGATTCATCTTTACTTGCTCAATTTCCTTTGAGCCTTCATGCCTAGACCGTTTCTTAACGGTTTGCTTGGACAAATGTCCCATCACTGATCCACCTTCCTTTCCTTTGACAATTGCCCCCAGAAGGCTTTTCACCTCCCTTTGCAAACCAATAGAGTCTTGCAAAATCTGGTGGTTCATTTCATTCTGCCTTTTCTGTATCTTGAGCATCTCTCCAAGATTCTCTTGGGTCTTGGCAATCATTTGAAGGAGACTTTCAGCCAAGTCCAGTAAATTTTGATCTACTACCATGATCAATGTGCACCACCGGGTTTCACTTTTCTCACCTGTGAAATGCACCATTGAAATTATGTCAGGCCAAGCATAATATAGACATTAAAATCAGTCAGTTATTTACCCAATTGGCATGACAGTCCAAGTCTCATCAAGGAGACTTTCATATTTTTCATGCCTTCCCAACAGGCACACGAGCTCATTCATGTCCATTCTTGGGCAGGGAATTAACCATTCCAGCATTCACAATTTACTTTCAGCAAATACACACATTCCATTTTCAGTCATACATGCATTCAACAATCTTTTGTTTTCACCATGCATACATACATACACACACACATATATATATAGATATAGATATATATAATTAAAAAGGCAAGAGAGAGCAGCAAGAGTTTTTCCCCTCTATGTTCTATTCCATCCTGGAACCCGCACCACTGCTGTGGCTTTTCATGCTCTTAGACTCTTTCACTTCACTATGTGAATGCTAGACCAATCCCTCTTGGTCATGACACTTAGTGTCTCTAGTCCATTCCAGACCTCTAAACCATGGAGCCTCCCCACATGGTTTTCCTTGGCTGCTAGGACCTCCACAGTCTTACTAGCACCTTTTTCATTACCGCTCATTCTGAGCTCTCTAGGACAGTCACATGTCCACATGCACCCCTAGGATGCTCTCATAGTCCTCGCTCCCAGTGATACCTATATCCAAACATTGAATAAATTCACATGTTTAGTTTATTCTCATCGGTTTTATCTCTAGAACAAGAGCTTAAAACATCATAACCAATCATATACACATGTATATTCATAAGCAAAATAGTCCAATACTTATCTATATTGTGCATTTCCTCATTGGTCCACAGGATCCTGCTTTGCTTTGCAAGCCTTGGGATCGACTATGGACTTGGATGTTAGGTCAGCACGTAGGCTGCTCCACAACATCAAATAATTAATGTCCAGCCAGTACACCCTCATGTCGACTGGGCTTGGAACTTTACCATGACCATTTCCAGGTCTAGGATCTACTATGGATCCCCAGGCATATAACATCCCAACATACACTTATATCAACAATAATGCACACTTATATCAACAATAAAACTTACTCCGCAACCCCCCACAACAACCATTTGCCTTTTCTCTTTAGGGTGAAACACCTAACTGCATCTATCTAGCCTGTCAACACAAGCAATATAAGCAAACTCATCAGCGTTATTGCTCTAAAATGGTAATCATATTTTATATCATTCACTATCAAGTATTGAGACACCAGGAGTGTGTCCACTCCCTAGGGTGTAGTCAATATTGAAAACCCTTTCATGACTCGACATCAGAAAAGTGTGCACCCTTTCCCGGTGTGTGGCATGTAGGCCCTATTCATACTCAAGCAATCAGTCATCATGGAAATAAAATCAAAACATGTTCAGCATATGGAATTTTAATAATTTGACATGCATATTCTTAGCAAGGTTCACAGAACACTTATCCATTTGCCGATGCAGTATCCCTTCGTTAAGGAGAAATGGGGCTCCCTTCTCTGAGTTGACAGTCCCTCGGTTAGCCATCCCAACTCCTTTTTACATTTCATACCCACATATGTCTTACCGACATAATCTATACCATATCACTCATGTTACTTACCAAATATGCGGTGTAGATGAGACATTCCCAAAATGTCCAATGGAGTTTCACCCGAAACCCATTTCCAAGATAAGGGAAAACCTTCCCATGAAGTTTGGCTCCTGCAGGCCATCACACCTGATCTTTCTGCAATTTATACCCCTGGCACATTCATCAAATAGACAAAAAGTCAATTGTTATCTGATAATACAATCCAAATTGATTGTTGCATAACCAAGCAATGACATTAGTAATCAAATTCAATAAGAAATTGCAACTTTGTCTACTACAGAAATTGATTTGCTTAGCAATGAGGTGATCCTCATTTGTGGGTCTCTTGTAAGTATCACCACTATGCCCATTATAATTTTATGCTTACTAGCATAATATGAATACCCACTTACAATGCGTCCTCCTCACACAATCTTATGCAAGCCAATAGTGATTAGTAGTTGTCAGCAATTTCTTAAATCCGAAATTCACAATTCAAATTTAACAACCCATTGTGCATACCAACTATTTTCACAGCCATGAGACTCTTCTCATAAGGTTTGGCTCTTTCACATGGTAGATTCCGGCATTTGTCATGGTCTTACTCTCATTGCCATGCTCTAAATAATTTACCTGAAACCTGAGTTTCAATCAACCAAACACTTGGTAAGTCTGGATGCATATAACCTTTCCATTGCTTCAACCATCACTGAAGCATTTTCAGAATTTATAAAATTCAAATACTTCCAGCTGTTAATTACATCAATATTACCAAAACTCATTTACTTCACGCAATCATTATCATACTAACATTTGCAAGGTATGTTCACATCATTCATGCAATTAAATGAAATGTTTAGATACTCCTTACTTCACACGCGTATCATTGTACCATCTTGCTCTTCCATAGAGCATTTCTAGCAGCCAATTGATCATGACTATCCTCTTTATGCACTTACTATCCTGCATTCATAACAGCCTTTGAAATGGTTCTTAAATTGTCATCAATTCATCATTTCAGCCATTAGTTATTCATAATATCACATGCACTCATCTCAATGCATTCATGCAATGCATCACAACATTTGCACCTATACTTATGCAATCAGTCACTCACACCCTTCATATGCATCCAATCAATGCATGACTACAAGATTCATAAAATATTGTTAATGCATATCCATTCAATGCTACCTTGCATTGACTCAGGAATACTATGCATTCAACATACCATGCATGGCCTAACCATGACTATTTCATATAGGATGCATTACTATAATCAAGATCATCAGTACTTACTTTCCTTGGGCTACTAAGCTCAATCAATATATACAGGCATGGCACATTTCTATATGAAAGTAGTATAACATTCAAATATCCACATGGTATGAGGTCTCTTACCTTTACCACTCCTTGGAATTTTCCATAATTAAACCATTACCTGCATGGATCCTACTTACACCTTCGACATTACCAGTTTAGTCGGTATCTTGCAGAGGATTGCAGAATTTGCTCACCAACTTTTGGTTATGGACTGGTTGCCTTATCCCTTCCTCTAGAGGGTTGCTAGTCACATTTGTCAGCATCAACAACATATTCAGCTAGGCCCATGTTGTCGTTGGTTTTTTTTCCCACTAATGCCAACACCAATGCAATAACTATCATTAGTGGTTCATTATAGATCTATAATCCTCAATATCCTATGTATGCAAAGCATACCCTCATGCATTTCATTAATAAAACTTAGGAAATGTATTTATAATTAGTAAGATAGGGTTTAAGGAAACTTCCTTTTTCAAGTCCCACATCCTCGCATGGAACTCCTCTTCCACACAACAGCTGTTTTGACTTCATAGTCTTGCTACCTTTAGGCATGCAATTCTCGGATTTGTCCATATTGACAGCAGCACATTTCTTTTCCAGACAATCACCGGTACCTTGCTGCTACGCATTCAAACTCTGGTGATTCTCTTTTGTTCCCTGCTGGATAATCTTTCCAATGCCTATCCACATGCTTCATTCCGACCTCGGGTGTGAAAACCACACCACTTCTAAAAATGAATATTTTCACCAATTTTAGGCAAAACACACAACTGCATTTTGGTCTGGAATGCTAACTTCAGCCAGCTAGGAATTTCTTCTCCTTTTCAACCTTGAAGCTATTGAAAGACTACTGATAATTTCACTGAAAAAAAAAACCCTGAAATCTCTGAAAAATCCCACTTGAAAACTCAAAATTCTCCTTTGTTAAATCGGGTCTCTTCCCAACTATCATTCCGACATTTCAGTAGTCAAAACAACTAATTTCCTCCACTGCTCATCAGCGGCCATACAACTAACCCTTTCCGCTGTTCATATATGCTTTCGGACTTCATCGGCGATGCCAAAGGCTATCCCTCGGCGGTCAAATAGCTAACGTCTTCCGCTTTTTCGGATCCCCATCCGTCTAAGCTTTCGAATCGCTATCGGTGATGGCAGTGTATCGACGATCGAAACCACTAACCCTTACCGCATCAGCAATCGAAACCACAATTCTTTGGGTGAAAAGTTCTTTAGGTAGCCGCAACTGCGGCCAAAAAACTGACTGTGGTTTTCGTAGACAACCCATCGGTGGTCTCATCAACTAATTTCTGGCGATCCCATCCACTAGTCTTTCTCGTCGCACCGACGATTCAAACAACAAATCCTTTCCGCTGCGTCGGCGGCCAGAACCACTATCCATCGGGTGGATAGTTCCTTAGGAATCTACAATGTTGGGAAGTAGACCATCTGTGGATTCCACATCTAAACAACTCATCGACGGTCAAATCAACTAATCTCTCCCGACGCATCGGCGGACCAAACAACTAGATTCTCCCGACCTATCGGCGGTCCATTCAACTAACTTCCTCCGATGTATCGGTAGTCCAATATTCTAAATTTTTTTTGACATTTTGGGCCGATCCTCCTCTGGATTCCGACGTATCGATAGACCGATCCTCTAATTCTCTCCGACGTGTTGGCAGCCCAATCCTCTAAAGTTTTCCAATGTATCGGTGGACCGATCTTCTAAAGTTTCCCGATGTTTTCTGTACTTAGAAAAATTTTCAGAAATTTTTCTTCTTCCTTCCACCGCTGCATCGGCTGCTCGATCGTCTAAATTTTTTTGACGCTTCCAGCTCTTCGGAAAAACTTCTCCCTTCATCTGCCGCTGCATCGGCTGCTCAATCAACTAATTTTCTCCGATCCACTTCACTAATTTTTGCCGCTCCAAACAGCTAATTTTCACCAATGTATCGGCTCATACTTCTTCTAAATTTTTCCGATCAAATCACCTAAGAGTCATCTGCTGCTTATCAGTGCCTCGAACAACTAAGTTTTGCTGACATATCGGTGACCTTCGGCTGATTCCCTCCGCAATTGCGGCTCTAGTTTCCACTGTTTTCTGCCGACGACATTATAAGTCCTTCCATCTAAATGTGTCGATGTTTTGAAAATCTTCATCATCTTTCTTCCACCGCCATTGCGGAACCTTCAACATCTATTTTCTGCCGATGTCTCGGCATCCTTCGAGAGATCTCCATTGCAGCTGTGGCTCTTCCTTCAACTAAATTAAGCTGGCTTTTCGGCCATCTTCGGTTGATCCCCACCGAAATTGCGGCTCCACCTTCCACTATCTTTCACCAACAATCGACGAATACTTAGAAGATTTTTCTGCAATGTCTTCCTCCGCCGTCATATCATCATTGGTTCCCCTAGCTATACTTCATCGATGTTTCGGCGGTCTTCTAGTGATATCCGCCGACATTTCGGCTGGTCAATCCACTAAATTTCGCCGATCCGCCTAACTAGTCTCCACTGTCACCGGGGTTTGTATCAAACAGTCATCAAACTAATCTATCTGCCTCATCGGAAGGGCTTCCCACTAAGACTTCCGATGAGTCGACAACCTGACACTTAGAAATTTTCAAAGGATTTCCTCTTTGTCGGCTTATTTCACCTGATGGCATCGGCTCTCAACACCTCTTCGTTTCTACCATTACGGCTTCCTTCCGGCAAGCCTCCCCTTTCTTCTGCCACTGCCGCTGCATCGGAATACTTCTTGTGAATCTTCCCGCCGTTGTGGCTCTGTCCCTAGGTTCTGTCCGTTGTGCATCGGATGGACTTCCGCTTAGCTTATCCGATGATTTTCGGAATTAGAAATTTTCTGGAATTTTCTCCCGTCATTCACATATTTCTCCTATTTTCTTCTGGGCAGTAGGCACCCTACCTTTGTTAAATTATTCTTCATGGCCCTCTGAGGCCCAATTGCTGCAACATACGCTCTGTCACTGCATCTTCACGACCTATTCAGGCCCATGCTGCAACCTTTGCTCTGATACCACTCTGTAGCGTCCCCGATCCTCTGATTGGCGAAGAGGATGCTACTAACACCAATCATACGAGAAAACAGCCCCACGAAGATGAACAGTCATTAATGCTGAAATAAAAAGCTTAACATAATACATACCAAGATGCATAATCCATCATACAAGGATGCATAGTTCCTCAACATTCAGCGGAAGCAAACATATACATTCCAGCATTAAACATGTTCATCATTCCTCATGAAACAGTAAATATAATTGCAGAGATGAAATAGTTAGGAGTACTTATCTTTTAATGAAGAACTCGCCCCGCAACTAGCTACGTCGCTGCAACGTTCCACCCAACCATAGGCGAGCATGCTCATCAATCTCTCAGCAATGATTCCACCCCCGAGCTGGGCATGATTCCCCAAGGAATAAGGAACAAGCAGGCTTACACATAGCTAAGGTACACAAATCAGCTAAACCCACACAGTAGGGTTTACCAGGTCGTTAAGGAGCTAGGAAGGCTAAATGCTAAGCTGGTGGCCTCAAACACCAGTTTTCTCAAGCTCACCCAGCCTCTAATCCCACTCTCAACATTCCGAAGACCAACCACTGCATACCGCAACAAAACAACCCATTCACAGCTATGTGAAGAAGGGAAAGACAACCGAGTGATAATCCCAAACAAAAGGTGAAACACAGTTCAGGTCCACAAGACAACTCAGGGTTGTTCTTGGCCCTAGCATGGCCAAAACAACTCAGCAACAACCCAAAACCAAGGTACATCAACAACCACAAACTCACAAGGAGACGATGGCAACCTTACACAGTCCGCAATTGGGAAAGAAGACAAACTCTCGGTGTGGACAGAGGAAAACTTGGTTAACGAATGTGGAAATCAACAGCCAACCAACATCCGCGAGACCACAACACCCACAATCCTCAATGTAATGGCTGGAGAACATACATAGGCAGAAAAGGGGAAAGAACAAACTCTCAACTTGTGCGCAAGGGGAAAAGACACAGCCCAGGCAAAACATGGAAGAAAACACAGCGGTCTGCAGCTCACGATCCACCACGAAGGATGGAAAACAGTACACAGCTCAATAATTCCAATGGAAAATTGGTTCTCCATCAATATGTGCATGAGGGGAAAGGATGCGGCCAACAAAATAGGGAAAAACAACAGCTCACGAACAACAAAATATGACCACAGCAGTCCTTCACCATCTGGAAATGGTGGAGGCCAAAAACGCCGACTCCATGTGTGAGGTAGATTAACCGGCCCCCTTTGCGCTTCCCCTGCATGAGAGTGAACCCCAAAATCCCCCCCAGAGAGTGCGTAGTGAGGGTTCCCTTACCCATGTGAAGGTGGAGAGAGGACTGGTGGAGTGAGCGTGTGGCAAAGACTGACAGTCCTGCCACCCTCCACTTCCAGCAATAAATGCCTCAACAACTCAACATAACATTAAAAAGGTGGTTGGATGAGATAAGGGAAGGTGGGAAAAATAGATAGGGTGATGTCATGTATCTTTTTCCCCATGACTCAAGGTTCATCATCCCCCCCCCCCCTTATCCTTTGGAATCATCCCCTTTTCATTTTAACGTTGCACTGTCATAGCTGGCTGTAGGTTTATTTTAATTGATGTGCATATTTAGATGATGCCAAACTATAATGTGCCAGATAGCACGATATACCATCGGCAACTATCCCTATTTCCGAAACATACACAACCAAATCGATGGTGGGGCTTTTTCCTTTAGCTCCTCACCACGATTAATTACATTATATACATCATGCAAACGGGGTCAAAACCGGGGTGTTACATGAGATTTGTAGTCGAGACCACCTGTGTGTTTCCTACTCCTTGGTAAGTTCCTTAGACGTTCATTTACTTGTGTTTATTTTACGTTCTGGTAGAATTAGTTGTGATTTTGCATGATATTTACTGCTATGTACTGCTATTTATTTGCATTTTATTTTATGCATCCCGACAGTGAGATCGTTGCATCTTCGCTGTAGGATTGCTCGGGCTTATACACACCATTTTCACACATCTCACACCATAAATATAAAAATGCTTGGTGTTATCTCTAGGATTTTTCACCTGTTTATTTTTAAATTTTGATTATGCTTTGTTTTTATGGTTTTTAGTTTTGCTTTGTTTTATATTTTTATGATTGATTGATTGCCATTAGTAAGCAAATGCATGTTTCCTTAAGGTGGTATCCTTCCTTAAGGGAAAAAGGATAGCATCAACCAACTATTTCTGGATAATAAATGATCATCCACCATCTCTTTTATGTCTTTGTCATAAGGCATTTACTGATTATTCATTATGTTCATCAATGGAAATATTTGGATCAGCTTCCATTGGATCTATTTGCTGATATGTTACTGAGTGTACCCCCAATTGTTTTGAAGAATTGCTACGTTCCAGGTTAATTCAATATAGCAGCAATTGTGCATCAACAGCTTATAATAGAACTGGAAGTATTGACTGCTGATGAATGGAGCAAGATTTTTGAAGCTGGCATTCAAGAATCAGAAAATGAGAGACATTCAGTATCAAAATGGGCGCTAGGGCACCAGTATTTGCTATATCCTATTAATGGAACTCTCAAGCATTATCATTTTGGAAAGCAAGATAAGCGAGACCCTAGTGTTCCTTCTCACAAACTGTCCCTCACTCTAAATAATGTGTCAGTGACAGTCTCAGAGGCTCAATATTGTGATGGAATGAAACTATTGGAAGGAGTCTCAAGATATCGAACCCACATTGAGGTTTCACACTTTCGGCCATTGGTCTCAGTGTCTAAAGACCCTCGAGTTTGGTGGCGTTATGCCTGTCAGGCAAGCTTACATCGGCAAAACAAAATGTGGCACCGTCTGTCATGGGAAAATGTTTCTCATCTGTGTCACCTTCGTAGGAAGTATGTTCAGCTTTATGCAGTGTATTTGCAACAAATTCCCAAGAAAAAAAAGCAAAAGGTCAAGAACCAATCATTTTCAAGACCCCAGTTATAAGAGAAATCAAGGAGGAGTTGGAGGAGTGAATTATCTCACTTACTGCTTCTGTCACGGGGTTCAAGAAAGGATCACTTGTTGACCAAAGTTTGTGGAGACAAATTTGAAAAGGTTGACAGACTAATGGAATTATATATCAGATATGCAGATCAGGTAAAGGCAGAAATTGGGCGGATATGAAAGATACAATCCAAAGTTAGAATCTGGGCTCTATACTCTTCAACTGATTGCTGTGATTCTTGGTCACTTATGGTACTCTGAGCACCAAAAAATGAGAGCCCGGATAGAGCTTCTTCTAAGGCAGCGACGCCTCTTAAAGGAGAATGTAAAGGTAATTCTTGAGGAGTATCATGAAAATATTGGAGATTTAGACGGACCAGATGAGAGAGAACATGCTCAGACCACGACTTGATGATGAAGAATAAATAAATTTGTAGACAGAGTCATTGTTTTGCTGCGCAGAGATAGAATGAGGTTTACACACATGAACTAATGGTTCCTGTGCATTGAATAGTCAGATCGAAGGTGCGATTATCCAACAGAAATATATCGTTGATAAAGTTTTTTTTTATCTTTTAAAGGAGGCCTGGAACAAATTCAATTCAGAAGAACTCTTCTAGTGATGAAAGTTTTTAGTCTTTGGATAACTGGATATTTTCTTTGATGAGATTGAAGCACATTTGTAAAGCGCGTTCAAGACAGATTTGCAACCAATTTCTGGACGATATTCCAGTTCAGAAGTCAGACATTGCATCAATAATTCTTTATCCTTGCAGCCTGGTTATTTTACATCTAATGTCGCTGAAAATGCAAAGTTTGCCAGCCCAACCAGCATCATCGGATCGTCTATGAGACTCTTGCTTCGTGGATTGCCCAGTATTATTCTGGTTCGATGGTGAATTCAGGGGCCAAAGTGCCCTAGGGTTTAAAGAGAAAGTCTCGGCAGATGCAGAGGAAGTTATAAAACATGGAATGGATGCAATAAGAGCCGAGTTTCTTACTGCAAAGAAAACTGTTAATGGGGAGAAACACGAGCAGAGATTTACATACCTCAGCGCCTTGCACCCGAAGGAAAGATACGCTAGCTACCTGATGGATTTGTGTTACAAAAAACCTGAATCTTGTTGGGTTGCTTTATTTGTGGCAGATAAGCTCTATGGTCGAGAAATAAAATTATTGTAGAAGAAAGCTTAAACATCCTATGAGACATATACACGTTCCTGGTAGAAAATTTACAACAGGATTTGATTATTATTCACAGATATTTTATTGACAAGTGTATGGATCAAGTTGAGCGTTGTCTGCAGCTCTTGATGATAGATTTTATCATTTCCATATCATCAGGGATTCAGCTAACTTCGAGCAGCAAAGAGAATTTAAATGGATCAATTGGTAGTTGAGCAGAGTCCTTCTAGATTTGTAGTGATTTAGGCAAAAGATCGACTTCAGATTACCAGTCAAAAGGATCATTTCCAGAATGACAAGGCGTGAATATAACCAAAGTACAGGTGGCAGAGTAATTTTAGCAGGTCCATCTTTTCAAGGAAAATGTAGCACAGATGTTAGGATTTTAAGACTCAAAATCCACATCATTATTATCCAAATCTTAGAGGTTTGAATCTCCAACAGCATAGCCCAGTTTAGTAGGATCAGATATCTCCATGTGGATTTGATCCTCTATTTTGGGATCTTTTTTACATTATGCAATGCATTGTAAAAATATAAAAGGCAAGAGGTAATAGGAGAGAGGTCCCAGCTAAGGGCTTGGAAGTAGAAGTGAGTTCTTCCTTTCAGGAGAACGCAGGGGACTGTGGGGGTTGGCAGTCTTGGGAGACATGTTGGAACATTTGTAAATACCTCTGTATATCATGAACTCCTTGCAACTTCAATGACAGGTTTTAGTTTTGAATGAATTTGATGTTGATTTATTTCTGTACTGCATGAACTATCTCTTTGATAAATCTTTTGTGTACTTGGTCATTCACATTCCAATACATAATTCTTATTATAAGTTGACAGTTATCTTTCACTTATATAAACAGTAATAGTTTCACTTCATGATTTAGGATCATAAAACCTGGGTGTTGGACTTTGTTACTGCTTTCATGTTATACAGAATTTGTTTGGATTTTCATGCAGCTCTTAGTCTTACCAGCCTTTATTTTAATTCTTTGATATCCTGGTACATACCTGTATTTACCCATCTGTTATATACCAGATCTGTTCATTGTAAATTGTGTGTGAATATTTTGATCTCATACCTAAAAACTGTCTAAACTGTACAAACAAGTGATTTAAGCCTAGTGTCTGTAAGTTTCTATTTGCCCTGGTTTAATACCAGCTTTTATTTTTAATTTGATTTCATTTGATTTGATCATTTTCAAATAAAGATTTCCTTAAGCTTGGATCCCGTAGTCTAGGTCCAACTTTAGGGATAACATCTTCTGGCGCCATTGCCGGGGATCGAACAAAGGAAAAGAGATCTTCCCCGGGAAAGAACAAAAAAGATCAGATCCAGCTCTTGACGGTGGACAGGAGCAGGGCATTAGTTGGACTACAGATTTATTCACCGGGCGACTCTAGGTTTGAAGAATCCAGAGGTGATTTTACAAGATGTCATCACGTTTTGAAACTAGGTGGGCATAGAGATTTGTTCCGTTCAATTTTTTAGATGTTCCTGGCTTTCCACATGAAGTACTTACTATGGATGAATGGGGAGATTTTCTTCCCCGATTCAAAGAAAATGATGATGACAATCCGGCACATCATGTAATTAAATTTCATCAATACATGGATCAGCTGGGTATACATCATGAAGATGTATTGATGAAAATGTTTAGGTATTCATTAGATGGTCGTGCGAGACAACAATGGTTCATAAATATTCCTCCTTCCAGTATTTCCTCTTTGAAAGATTTTCATGATGCCTTTAATTCATATTATAAGAGGATATACCCAGATGAGTGCATTCTTGAGGATTGTTGTAGGGGATATGCATTATATATGCAGAGTTTAAAAGCAGATTTTTCTAGTAGTAAGGATGAAGTTGATGGTTATAATATAAAGAAAGAAGAAGATTTATTATCTTCCTCTGATTCTGTTTCACAAGAAGAAATTTTTCAAAATTCTGATATTACAATTGGTGAGAGCATCATAGAACATAAATCTTCATCTTTAGAAATTGATCAGAATGCTCCATTGTGTGGTGAAGACATTAACATATTGGTTGAACCTCCAGGAGAAGACATTAAAGTTCTAGATTTAGATCAGCATCAGCCGATTCACTCTGAAGATATCCCAATCTATGATGAGTATCCAGATGAAACAGAGCAGATCCCTACATCAGCTTCTGTTGATTTGAGGAGCAGCCAACAGGTGTATGATAATTATGAATCAAATTTTGGTGAGGAACAGCATTGTGTAGAAATCAACCATCCTGAATCTGTTGAAGACATTGAGCCGCCATATGTACAATTCAATTTGCAGGTAGCTGAAAGTGGCAGCCATTATGAGGAAGAGGATATACAGAGATATTTTGATCTTCAACAAAAGGATTTGTCAGTCCAAAGCCCTTTTCAAGTGTATTTCGATATCAAGATTGAGAATAAGGATGACTCTGATAATTCAAAACTCAAAAAATGGCATGACCCAGTAGCTAACTACATCAATGAATTTATCGAGTCAAGGTTTCAGTATACATTTTATGATAAATCTGAAAATCAAAATTTCAGACAATTCATGATTGTTGTTCCTGTTTTCATTTTGCTAATCCACAGATCAAGACTTTCATTAAGTATTCAGATACTTGTATGGCTTCACTGGAAACATGATTTTACCTGATCAAAAGAAAGTAGTTTTGATTAGTGTAGGAGCTGTGAATAAATAAGCTTGATGATTCAAGCATTTCTTTAAAGTTTATTTCAGAATAGTTTAAAGATTCAGTCACTGGTTGGTAAAGTAGCAGAGAATTGTGATGAAGACTCCAGCCCAATGGAAACAAGGCACAGGTCTACTTGTTCTTGGCAGCTCACAGGGAGCATGCCATCCCCAGGCGGAGCCAGATGTTATCTCTAGGATTTTTCACCTGTTTATTTTTAAATTTTGATTATGCTTTGTTTTTATGGTTTTTAGTTTTGCTTTGTTTTATATTTTTATGATTGATTGATTGCCATTAGTAAGCAAATGCATGTTTCCTTAAGGTGGTATCCTTCCTTAAGGGAAAAAGGACAGCATCAACCAACTATTTCTGGATAATAAATGATCATCCACCATCTCTTTTATGTCTTTGTCATAAGGCATTTACTGATTATTCATTATGTTCATCAATGGAAATATTTGGATCAGCTTCCATTGGATCTATTTGCTGATATGTTACTGAGTGTACCCCCAATTGTTTTGAAGAATTGCTACGTTCCAGGTTAATTCAATATAGCAGCAATTGTGCATCAACAGCTTATAATAGAACTGGAAATATTGACTGCTGATGAATGGAGCAAGATTTTTGAAGCTGGCATTCAAGAATCAGAAAATGAGAGACATTCAGTATCAAAATGGGCGCTAGGGCACCAGTATTTGCTATATCCTATTAATGGAACTCTCAAGCATTATCGTTTTGGAAAGAAAGATAAGCGAGACCCTAGTGTTCCTTCTCACAAACTGTCCCTCACTCTAAATAATGTGTCAGTGACAGTCTCAGAGGCTCAATATTGTGATGGAATGAAACTATTGGAAGGAGTCTCAAGATATCGAACCCACATTGAGGTTTCACACTTTCGGCCATTGGTCTCAGTGTCTAAAGACCCTCGAGTTTGGTGGCGTTATGCCTGTCAGGAAAGCTTACATCGGCAAAACAAAATGTGGCACCGTCTGTCATGGGAAAATGTTTCTCATATGTGTCACCTTCGTAGGAAGTATGTTCAGCTTTATGCAGTGTATTTGCAACAAATTCCCAAGAAAAAAAAGCAAAAGGTCAAGAACCAATCATTTTCAAGACCCCAGTTATAAGAGAAATCAAGGAGGAGTTGGAGGAGTTACATTTTATGGCTAGTCTCAACCTACCTGAATTGGCATGGTTGACCAATGACCCCATTCATCATAACCCACAATGGCCTCCTATGCCTACCAAAATTCCCTTAGACATCCATAAGTTAGAGGGTAAGGTGGGAGAAGACCCCCAAAACCATATTATGTCATTCCACTTGTGGTGTTCATCTAACAACATAGTGGATGACTCTGTCCGATTGCAGTTATTCCAACGTACACTCACTAGTGTTGCGGTCAAGTGGTATATCGAGCTACTGCATGCCACCTACCTGGAATTTTCCTCATGAGCCTCGATGTTCCTTCAATACTTCCAGTTACCCATCCACTATGATGAGGGGGTGGAAATATTATTACCTTTTGGACAAAAAAGAACTACCCATATCATGGATCATATCCATGAATGGCACCGTCATCATAGTGTTGATGTATTTGTAACTTTGGAATGTATTCACTTGTATATCTTATGTATTATACCCCGATGTTTATTCTGGGAAGTATCTATAATGTAATTGAGTCATGTCATGCACCGATGTTTCGATCGGGAGATCCAATAATGTAACAATTCATGTAAAGTCATTGAGGTTAACCCTCCATTGTAAGTCAGGGCAATAGTCCCCACAGTTGTGTCAAGGTTAACCCTCCTTGTTGATCGGAGGGCAAAGTCTCCACAGTTGTGGGGCACTAGGGTTATTAGACTCTCCTAGAGATATCAGCCCTGGTAAGTAATTGTTAAGTGGGGCCGACATGTTAAAGTGGACATTAAGTGAACAGAAGAATAGAAATAGAGAGTGAGCCTCTCTATTTATCACACACACACTCGCTCATTGGGGCGCATGAGTGAGAGAGAAGTAGCTCTCTCAAGTGAGAGAGAGAGAGAGAGAAGCTGTGGAGATCATCTTTATGTTTTCAAGTTTTACTGCTGCTATTGGTGCTCATTCTATCTCTGAGGAAGTTGTGGGGTTTTCTCCTTTATGGTTTCCCCGAGGAAAATTATTTGTGTCTCTTGTCTCTTGTGTTTATTGCTGTGCATGCTATTCTCTCAGTTAAAGATCCAAAGATCATAATGCCAGCTTGAATGATAAAAATTCTAACATGGTATCAGAGCTAACCTAAGAAGAAGACATTGTGTAGTTGCAGAATCTAGGGCTTCTTACTTTTTGGGTCTCTCTCCACAATCCATCATCAAAAGTATGCTAGGCTGACTCTCCATTGAAGGGCGCATCTTTCTGTCGAAGTGGAATTCGATTCCAGACATTTTCAGTTTTTGGTGCGGGAAATTAGGGCTTCTTACAGAAGAGGAATTTTTGAGTGAGCCTAGCATAGGATTTCTATTCTCATAAAAATTTAATTTTAGAGACCCGGGTCGATATTTTTGGTTGGGTGTAACTCCGAGAAAGTCAAACCCTAGTTTGACCCTGAGCTGGAA
Organism: Pseudotsuga menziesii; assembly: GCA_001517045.1. Taxonomy (NCBI): domain Eukaryota; kingdom Viridiplantae; phylum Streptophyta; class Pinopsida; order Pinales; family Pinaceae; genus Pseudotsuga; species Pseudotsuga menziesii. The sequence continues at coordinate 16,750 of LPNX010376655.1, forward strand.
AACCCTAAAATACTAAAAATGATAAGTTTTGGTGCATTCACTATATCTTGGGATTGGAGAAGGATCAGGAGCTGAAACTTTCACACACATACTATAGCATCCTTATTTACACTTTCTCCAAAATTCAGCCTCTGATTCGCTATATTCTAGGAGATATGATCCATCCAAGTTAGGGTTCCAGCCTCTTCCAGGATTCATCCCTAAACAGGACACCTGGGGAGAATTGCTATATCTCGGGATACAAAGGTACAAATTCAATTTATGAATATGTTCCAGAAAGGGTACAGACTGTACTTTCTATGGTATGCGTTTCAGACCTAGAAGATGAAACAATGACATGTGGCAGTCCGTTCAACTTCACTATGCTGAACAGTCCTGAAACATGTCACCTTGGGAAAACAATCATAAGTCCCAATTGGTGAAACCAATTCTAATTAAACCTATGGTGTTGGAATAGGGATAGGCGAGGCTACCTCAGTACAAGGTTTCAAACACATAGGAGTAGTAATTTTTGAGATATCGCAGAAACAATATCATGAATTTTTGTAGAAGAAATTGGAAAACTAGGGCTTCCTGTTCCGGGAGCTTCCCTCCACTGTTTTCAGAAAAGGAGTACATTGGACAGATCACCTTGAAGAGATATATATTTTGATCCAATCAGATCTGAAAGATTCCAAGTTTTAAAAATTAGTGTTTCTCTAACAAACCCTAGATCAGCCAGCTCTGGAACCAGAACAGACACCTCAAATCGGTAAGATCTAATCTATTGCTATTTTCATTTGAGGTTCTCATTTCAAAGTGATCTATCACATCATCTTGATGACAAGCTTGGTGAAGTTGACAACTACCAAACATGGAATTATATTATCTCTTTGAAGAAAATGAATTGGACACCTACATAAGTAGAGAGGTTCCAGTTCCAGAGGGAGATGAGGCTAAAAGCCTTACACAAGAATAACTTGGTCAAGGTCAAGAATATCATTGCTGATTCAATCATGGATCACCTTATACCATAAGTGTCTTGCCTATAGACATCGAAAGATATGTTTGAATCCTTGACCAAGCTATTTGAAGGGAAGAACATAAATCGGAAGATGACTTTGAGAAAACAGTTGTAGAATGTGAAGATCCAGAATGCAGAGACAATACAATCATACTTTACGAAGGTATCTGAAATCAATGAACAACTTGTAGTAGTAGAAGAAGAAGTGGAAAATGCAGAAGGAAGTGATTACTTTCAGCAGACTCTGGGAAGAAGAAGAAGCTTGACTCATAATAAGAGAAGAGAAGATGGGAGCAACTGAAGATCAAGCTCTCACCATCCAAAGAAGATACCTCAAGCGATGAGGAATATGAAGAACTCAACTCTTGAAGAACCTCTTATCCATCTTATCATTTGGATAAGAAACGATGCTATGATGAATGAAGAAGATGATGAAGCTGAAGGCTCAAGAAGGAGTCTACCCATGAAACGAATAAAGATAAGTATTAATTGTCACTTCATGATATTGTTTTGTTATGCATTTGTTTATATTCAGTTGATGTATTATGCATGATAGAATGTTTTCATTAATGATAGTATACTACTAATATGCATGTGATGGGTAAGTAGCTCATGGTGCTATACAAATCTCCATTGCTACTTATCTAGAATGAAACATCTTTGCTGACATATTGTATTAGTGCACAATCTCAATGTTGTCCTGGTGGAGATGGAAGGCATCTAGAAACGTTTTCATGAGATATGGATGAATGTTGTATTGTCTAAAATAGTTGCATGATCATATATTTATGCATAAGAATTTTTCATTATGAATATGCCTTATGAAATGTTTCTAACCAGACAAATGCATTTGAATTGTAGGAAATATCACGTACATAATCGCCTACAAGCAAAGAAGGATGAGACTTGTTCCGAAGAACAAGTGACGACAGTTCAAGATGAAGAATAATATGACGAATGCATCGACATCATTGATGCAGAACCTTCCAGCTATGAAGAAGTAACCAAGAAGAAAGGGAATATTGGTTCAAGAAGAATGATGTCTAGGATACAATATTGATACGTGAAGGGAATTTCGTAGTTCCATCATGCGGTATATGGAAACATCATGGGATACAAGGCAAGATTCGTAGCACGAGATTTGTCATGGAAAGAAGGCATTGGAAGTTAAGACACATGATAGGCATAATCATGTGTGAAAATGAAAGAAGGCCTTGTACGAGCTCAGAAGACACCCATGGGATAACACATACATGAGGAGCTTGATGAAGACCTTAACCTTTGCTACAAGTTTGAATATGAAAGTCTATAAAGGATCTTGGTATCCAATGATCCTAGATGGATACATAGAATATTAGTAGCAGAGGAAGCTACTTATCACTCCGGTACAGAATGTTTTGATTAATAGAGTATGAAAGACAGAGGGAGAATGATGCTCTGCTTTAGAGGGAGTGACTGCAAAAGATCCCGATGTTCGACATGGTACGATAGGATGGACAGTTTACTGATGAATCTAGGATTTACTGAGATTAAAGACGATTCCAACCTTTGCTTCAAGGTTGAAGGAGGAAGACCAGTGATGCTCCTGTTATATGTCGATGACTTGTTCTTGACAGAAAAGAGGAACTCATTAAGTTTGAAAGAAGAAGACTTGCTTCCGAGTTTGAGATAAAGGACTTGGGGATGATGCACTACATTCTAGGCATGGAGGTGTGGACAAAGGAAGTATGCAGTAGAGATCTTGAAGAGGTTTAGGATGATGGACTGCAAGGCCATGACCACACCTATGGAATCTAACCTGAAGCTATTGAGTGTTGCATCATTAGAGTCGGTTGATGCCACAATGTATCGTCAGATGATTTGTTCCTTGATGTACCTGATGAATACGAGACCAAATATTTGCTTTGTTGTGAACACATTGAGACATGTTCACTTGATGGTTGCAAAGCATGCAGTGAGGTACTTGAAGGGTACAGTTGATTATGGGATCAAGTATGAGGTGCATCAAAAGATTAACCTGGAGGGTTATGTTGATTCGTATTGGGTAGGTAGTGCCATTGATAGGAAGAGCAGGATGGAGTCCTGCATGGTGCTAAGTACAGCCAAGGAAAAATATGTTGCCACTTGCTATTTGGGAGAGAGTAGCAGTGAAGCTCCAGTACGTGATCCAGATCGAGATCTCTCGAAAGAGGGAGTTCTAGCATAGTCGGCAAGATAGGTTGTCTGAGCATAAATCCTGGTGAAGCTCGTAGGTTTCTCAGATATAAATAGACCTGTAGGTTGTCCTCAAATGTAATCGGTCCTGGCGAAGCTCACAGGTTATCCTTGAACGTAATCAGCCCTGATGTGATTCTATGCTAGAAATGGCCAAAGTGAATTTTGAGTACTTTAGGGAGAAACTTGGTGTTCTCTAGATCGAGGGGAAATGATGAGTCCTAGAGCCATTTTGACATGGTGAGAGGATTAGGTTCCTTCCATGGTCAGATGTAAGGGATGAGCCATTCTGTCATGGTGAGAGGATTTGGTTCCTTCCATGTTAGATGTGAGTGCTAAGCCATTCTGATGTGACTGTAGGATTGGTTCCTACATGATCAGATATAAGTGTTGAATTCCATTCTTGGATTGGAGGCACCCGGTCAGTTACCAAGAATACTCAGCTTGGTGCTGAGTTGCCATTCTTTGGGAGAATGGAGGAACCTGGTCAGTTAACAGGAATACTTAGTCTGGGACTGCAGGTCTTTCTGATATGACTATGGGATGTAGTATTACATGATCAGATATGAGTGCATAACCATTTTGATGTGATTGATGGATGTGTTCCCACTTGATCAGATATAAGTGTTGATGCCACATCTAGTTTGAAAAAGGACCAGCTCTATGATGCCACATCTATTATGAAAAAGGACTAGCTCTGTGATGCCACATCTAGTAGGAAAAAGGAATAGCTCTGTGATGACACATCTAGTATGAAAAAGGATTGGCTCTATGTAGATTCCACATCTAGTTTGAAAAAGGACTAGCTCTGTGATGACATATCTAGTATGAAAAAGGACTGGCTCTGTGTAGATGCCACATCTAGTTTGAAAAAGGACTAGCTCTGTGATGCCACATCTAGTATGAAAAAGGAATAGCTCTGTGATGACACATCCAATATGAAAAACGACTGGCTCTGTGTAGATGCCACATCTAGTTTGAAACAAGACTAGCTCTGTGATGCCACATCTAGTATGAAAAAGGACTAGCTCTGTGTAGATGCCATATCTAGTTTGAAAAAGGACTAGTGCTGTGATGCCACATCTAGTATGAAAAAGGACTAGCTCTGTGATGACACATCTAGTATGAAAAAGGACTAGCTCTGTGTTGGTGCCACATACAGCATGAAAAAGGGCTGGCTCTGTGATGATACATCCAGCATGAAAAAGGGCTGGCTCTATAGAGGACTACATCTAGTATGAAAAAGGACTGGCTCTGTAGATATGCATCTAGCATGAAAACGGGCTAGCTCTATCGATGAAGACCTACATGAAGGCTAGGCCTACAAACAACATGAAAAAGGGTTGGCTTTGTAGAACTTCTCGTGACGAGAAGAATGAAGAGATAGCACCATTTGATTGAGATAGCATAAGCAGTAATGACGATGATGATTCAGTGATGATCCAGATTTGATGATGATCTAGATCCAGTGATGATCCAGACTTGATGAAGATGACTTGACAATGAAGATTACTTGATGATGAAGATGACTTGACAATGAATATGACTTGAAGATGAAGATGAATTGAAGACGAAGATGACTTGATGATGATCCAGATGATACAGAGAAGAAGAATTGTGCTGATAAATTGTGTCGAGAGAATACCTTCCTAGTTAAAAGGGAGTGTTGATGTATTTGTAACTTCAGAATGTATTCACTTGTATATCTTATGTATTGTACCCCGATGTTTATTCCGGGAAGTATCTATAATGTAATTGAGTCATGTCATGCCCTGATGTTTCGATCGGGAGACTCAATAATGTAACAAGTCAATTAAAGTCATTTAGGTTAACCTTCCATTGTAAGTCATGGCAATAGTCCCCATAGTTGTGTCAAGGTTAACCCTCCTTTTTGATCGGAGGGAAAACTCCCCACAATTGTGGGGCACTAGGGTTATTAGACTCTCCTAGAGATGTCGGCTCTAGTAAGTAATTGTTAAGTGGGGATGACATGTTAAAGTGGACATTAAGTGAATGAAAGAATATAAATAGAGAGTGAGCCTCTCTATTTATCACACACACACTCACTCATTGGGGCACATGAGTGAGAGAGAAGTAGCTCTCTCAAGTGAGAGAGAGAGAGAGAGAAGCTGTGGAGATCATCTTTATGTTTTTGGGTTTTACTGCTACCATTGGTGCTCATTCTATCTCTGAGGAAGTTGTGGGGTTTTCTCCTTTATGGTTTCCCCAAGGAAAATTCTTTGTATCTCTTGTCTCTTGTGTTTATTGTTGTGCATGTTATTCTCTTAGTTAAAGATCCAAATATCATAATGCTAGCTTGAATGATAAAAATTATAACACGTAGCCTGTGTAAGATCCAATTAGATGATAGGACTTTCCTATATTGGTTGCTTAACACCTTACTCCCCCCCATAGCCAAGGACGTTGCATCTAAGCACCCGCAAAATGAGGAGGAATCCATCCTTAAGGATCAATAGTTTAATCTTATATACTCCCATTCGGGTTACTTGGATACCATTATATCCGATGCTCCTCATGTTGAATCCTCATGTTGAGATACGCTCTGGGAATCCCATACTACTGATGGAGTCGTCAGCTCTATTACATAGCATCCTCACTTTTACCCAACCTCTCTTGAGATCCCACCCCATCCCGTTAACACCCCAAGTGTTTCCCAACCAAGTTACGCCCCTAATTATTCACGCGTAATGACTCATTCCAGAGCCACACTTTCCTATGCGCCTCCCGCACAAGCTCCTCACATTCACTAATCAACTTGTTTGACACACTCATGTAATAGCTAAACTACTGATTTTGAAATCTCACCAGCTGCTCCTGCATATTACCCACCACCAATGAAATGTAATCCGACTTTGGCCTTGACTCCTCCGGCTCCTACTGGACAGGTATATGCACAACAAAACCTCCCTAACCAAACCACCTCTATTAACCAACAAGGGTAAGGAAGGAATAAGAGAGGAATGAATCAGGGAAACAACCAACCTAAAGGAGCTGAACCCTGTGCACAAAATCCCCAGCGTCCCGCTAGACCTGGGAAGAACCAACAGTTGCGGACTCACCATTCGTGCACCATTTGTACACTTACAACCATTACACCCATCAATGTCCTCACTTGACTTGCGTCCACCACTTACTCCAAAATGATAGTCAACGTGACCCTAACATGGCTGCTCTGGCTCATCCAAACTCAACACCACTGGGTCATCTACTTATGGTGCTCCAAAACCCCCTACCACACTATTGATGGCAGCAACAGATCCCATTTTAACAGCTTAAATTGGGAGTCCCATTCTTTCATTAAGTTGGCTTTGAAAGCCATGATTTTGTTATGGGGGTTTTTATCATCTTCACTGTAAGTACTATGTTTTGGTTTTAATAAAATTTCAATCAAAACCTTGTTTTTTTAGTTTTGCGGATTGCGGAAGCACCCTTCTTCTTTGATATGTTTTTCCTCTCTGCAACACGAACTCCTCAATCACAAATGTGGATTGCAGAAGTCCTTTTTTTGGAGTTTTTTTGGAAAATGTTGTCCTGAATTCTGCAACCCATAATTGCGGATTGCAGATATTGAAGCTTTCTTTGTTTATTGATCTTAGATTTTTCGCAACCCGCAACCCAAAAATGCGGATTGCGGATGATGAAAAATCTAATTGTGAATAAAATATTATCTTTTTGGTTCCACTTTCCACATCCCGCATTGCGGATTGCAAAAAGAGAAAAGTATTCTCATGAGTAATTTTTCATTTTTTGGTCTGCATTTCTGCAACCCGCATTGCAGATTGTGGAAAGAGGAGACTCAATAAAAAAATAAAGTTGTGAATTTTCCTACCCGCAACTCGGAAACCACCAATATTTTACAAATTGTGGATTGTGGAAGTTTAAAAATTTTATTCCCGATTTCAAATATCATTTCGCATTTCGCAACCTGCAATGCGGATTGCGGAAAGAAAAAAAGATAATTTTTTTTGTTGAACTCATCTCCCCATTTTGGTTTCTTGCTTTAATCTCAATCATCCATTTTCTCGAAATCTACGACACATATCTATTCTGCTGTTAAGGCTTGGTGTATTTAAATCATTTGAATTTATGAATTCTTCACCATTTTCACTTGCAATTTTTACTGTGCTTGATATTTTTTCAGCGATTTTCTCGTTGAGCTCACCAATCCTTCAGTTCTCAAGCTGTCCACAAGTAAGTTTTTGACTCTTAGCGGTTAAATTCTCTTGCTTTTACCGTGGGTAAATTTTAGTTATGGTTGCTAAATTTATATAAAAAATTACCTCCAAATCCGCCAGAATGTCCAGAAATACCAGATCCAAGACCACTCTGAATGAGTAGAAGAGCAAAGACCCAAATGCTGACATCTATTCTGACACCAGTGGATGAGTGTCCGAAACCCTCTACCTATAATGGTCCATAATTTATGTTATCTTCGACAATGATGATTTTTTTGCAATCACCCATGACCAGCCAGCGTATGCCAATATCAACAATTCACAACTCCATTGCATTGCAGCTAGAACTGCATTCATGCCTTACATGGTCCTAGTCAAGTGGGCACTTGACCATGCAAGCCCTAAGGAATGACCTTTTGATGACCATTCTCACCTGCAATCGGCCTCTTTCCACCCAGGCATCTTTGCAAGAGCATATGCTCTCAAACCTCCCCAACAACTCATGACTTCCCAATTCCTTGATGCGACCATGACCAATTCGATTTTAATGAATTGATAAAATCTCGGATGGAAAACCCTACAGAGTTCGTCCCCAAAAGAGACAAGTCCTACCCTGTTTCCTGGTTGAGGGAGCCATTCTCCCTACTAGTATCCATACTTTGCAGGTTATATGGACTACCCAATTTATCAGTGTTCAAAGTCGATTGGGCTCCCATAGCTCAACATATATTGACTACAGGAGAATTGTTCAATTGGTCACAAATCCTGTTAGTAGTTTTGAAAGAGGCAGTTGAGAAATACTAAAATACCTCGACATCCAAGAAGCCCACATTCTACTTTTAAGGGTATGCAATGGATGTTTTCTGCGAGACGTCTTCATTCCCAATGATGGGATGGAACTGGACTATGAATTCCCCTCCTGTCCATATTTACTGCTCATTTTTGTGGGAGAACAACTTCGTTCCTCAGATTTATGAAATTTGTGACCACTTCATTGGGTCAATTTATCAAAATATTTTCAAAGGGGATGCCCCTACCTTCTTAAAGAGGGTCAGAGAACTGATTTCACTGATGGGATATTGGTATGCAGGGGAATATTTCTCCTATATCTAGGTTTGGGGAAACAACACAGTGCATCTTCTGCCAAGGATAGTACCAAACAGAATGGTGCTTCAGGAAATTTCATTCCAGGCTGTCATTGATAGGGTTTTCCCGAATCTTGTAGCAGCCAAAAGGAAGTGTTGGCCCAAGTTCCCATTAAATTTGGGATTTCTGACCTTGCAAAATTCCACCCATGCCACTATCTTGGGTAAAGCCATATCTGATATGAAACTAGGGGAGGAACTGAAGAGGATGCATGATCCCAAAGAATTCCTGGCAAACCATTTTTTGCAGGAACATACAAAGATTGCATATGCTCATCAGGAACTCCCTGATGATTCTATATACAGAGGTGCCATCAATTTCTCGGAGGGAGTGAGAAGGATCTCCACTCCTTTGGAGAAGACTCATATCTTCCAATATCAAAAAGAGTTGAAAAATACCATGTTACATTTTAGACAGCTCAAGATGACAATGGAGGATAACCTATAGAAGCAAAATACAAAGAAGGAAGATAAAGAAGCATTAGCCAACTCTTTTACTACTCCTATTGAGAACTCAAAGGATAAGGTTAAGGCCGTTCTCAGAGGTCCTGTGAGAACACAACCTTCCTTGACACTAGAAGCCTTGCACATATCAACATAGTTTAAGAAGAACTTGGAAAAACTGAGCTCAAAGGTACAGGCACAGGTGGCAATGGCTGAGCCACCAGAAAAGAAGCAGAAGGTCTAGGAGGCCATTCCACAAGTACAAATACAAGTGGAAATCCCTGAGCCTCCACCACAAGTGATTCAAAGTGTAGAAAAACCAAAACAACAAGTTCTACATGTTCAACCAATTCAATAGGTATATTCACTGCCCCTGGCCGATATTTATGTACAGGATATTCACAGTGATCTTGAAGAGGAAAAATATCCTTTTACCTATGTCTATCATGCTATTGTTTCCAATAGCATGTCATCATCTGTTACAACCACCCAGTCATTTAGGAATATATTTGACACTTTGTTTCCACAAATTTTTTTTTTTTTTTTTTTTTTTTTTTTTTTT
>LPNX010376655.1:26358-105979 GCA_001517045.1 Pseudotsuga menziesii
CCTCTTTCCACTTCACCTACTCTTTTGACATCATTAGAACTATATACTGCTTCTACATCCTCACATTATTTATTTTCACAACTTGATAGTTCTTCCATTCCCACAACTTCCTCCCCTGAACCCATTACATCTGTCCCCACTTCCATTTCTTCATCCCTTGCATCTATTGTTTCCATAGCTTCCACTACCATTCCCTCTCTTAGTATGAATATTCCCTTTCCTAAAACTTCCTATCTTGCACCCATAGTCACTGTTCATGAGGGGACCATTTCAATAACATATGAGGTGGCCGATTTTTGTGATATAGTTGTCTCCTTGGGACAATATTTTGGAGTAGAAAAGAGAAAGTTGTGGTTAAAAAAGGATCTAAAAGGTCAAGGGAAGGAACCTTCAAGAAATGGCCAATCTCGAATCAGATCATCTGGAAAAGGGACTCCACTGATGTAAAACAAGAATCCCTGGACACAACAACTGCTATGGGATATTTCACTGGGGAAAACTTTGATTCAATGTCTCAACTGAATTAAGAGGTGAAAGAAAAGGAACAAGAACTGCAAAGGTCTAAATAGGACCAAGCACAGACTGAGGCACATCATAAGTAGGAAATCCAAGACGTAAAGGAGCAATATGAAGGGAAGCTGAGGCAGCTTCAAGAGAAAATTTATTACCTCAAGCAATAGATTGAGAAGGCAGATGATCTGAATGATCAATAGGCTAATAATATTTTTGTCCTTAAGAAGCAACTCAAAAATCTCCAACTTGTATCGACAACCTCTTATTTCTCCAAATTCACAGGACAATAATTTAAACAACTAGCCTTCAGAGTCCATGATGATTATTATCAAGGAATGGTTAATATTTTTAAAGGATTCAATGAAATGTAGGAGTTATATAATGCATTTTAGCACCAATCTGATGTTCTCCATGGTCACAACAGAAGGAGAAATGAAGCAACCAGGGATTACGACAATTTGATAGACTAAGAGAAGTATATCAAAGATATACTAGATGATTTTCCAGTCTTAGACAAGCTCAAGCTCAATAAGGTCGAAGTGTCAATTGAGAGATGGGAGAATTTCTATGGCTTGGTGAAGTCCATCATTAAGGATGGACAAGTGGCTTGCAAGAGGAGATGGTTTGCTTTAGAAACCTTTCCAGGTTTCTAGGATATACCATTGTTGGATCCTATTGAAGAGGCTATGCCTCCAAAGCTAAAATTGGATCAAATTGAAAGTGACTTTGCTAAATTCAAGGAGAAAATCCAGGAGATCGCTTAGCTTATCTTGGATGAAATCAAGTAATGGTTCGAGACACCCCTCACTTCACTGATGAGGATTGACCTATTCATCCAATACTAGGAGAAGATCAAGAAGAAGGAGATCGCATCCCTAATTTGCAAAGAAAAGTTGCATTTAGAGCACACTCAATATCAGGACATTCAGGATCTGATGGATGCATTTGCCAAGTGGCGGTTCGCCCTTAGAAAATCATGTAATTGAATATTTTGTAATCCCACATCTTGGGAAGATTCTTTTCTTTGTAAAATTTTTGTAATATTATTTAAGGGGAAGGGTATCTCCCAAGAGAGGGGGATCACGGGATTAAGTCTAGGAGAACCACAGGAGAAGAGACTGCCAGACACATACCAGGAAATATTTGTAATTTTAGAAAATTTGTAATGTTTTACGGTTCAATAAAATTACATTGTTACTTATGTTATGTTTTATGGTGATTCGTTCAATTCTTTCATAAATTTTCAGTCATTCTTCTATCTTTCTGATAGTCTGATCATAGGTTTCTCATGTATTGGATATGTTAACTTATGTCTTGATGTTTCATTACAATTTTAACATATTAAATGTGCATTAAATAAATGTGTTTGTTTAATTCACATATCATTTTCTGCAACTACTGAACAGTCGTTGATCCCTAATGCTAATTTTTAAAATTGTATTATCTGATATAGTAGTTTTGGTACATTTAATACTTTGAATAAAGCACTCCAATTGTCATTGTTTAGCTTTACTTAAAGTTGAATAAAGGAAATAAACTTGATCTATATTTTATATGTTGAGTAATCATTTCCCTTTTCATCAATCATACATCATAACTGTTCTATTTAAAGATATTTCATAATCACTATCTTAGTTTCCTTAGACAGTTTAATCTAGTGTCCAGTCACTTCAAACCTTTCTTAGATATTTCCTTGTAGGAAGAACATATCTACTTGATCTAAAAAACCTTGTGCTAGTGGAGGCCTTGTATCCATAATATTCAATCATGCCAAACAAATCAGGGACATAATCTTCTCTGTGTGGGATCGATTCGAAGCCTTTTTGGTTGGAATTTATCCTTGTGTTGATTTCCTATAGATTATCCAACAACCTATCAGCCCGAGACATCAAAAAATGGTGCTAGAAGGAGGGCTATAGATAATAATGTGAAAACATAACACAAGTAAACCTCATCCTATATCACCAATCATTACTAGAATCTAGATCCAAGATTTTACGTCTGTAGCTTAGTATGTGGAAAGTCAGACAACAGTCCCTATCACCCCTATTCTGGAACAAGTCATTAGAAGACCATAATTCCTCCTTGTGTAACCAACTAGGTGAACTATCACCCTTGAACAATTGAGAAAACGTACACAAGACATAACTTCTAGGGTAGAACAAAGGACTGAAGAAGCTAGAAGCCTCATATACATTTTTTCCTTAACTCGTACAACTAATAAATCCCCTGTTAATACAAATACTCAAAACACTACGCCACAGGGAGAAGCTCCTGAAATTCAGATAGATCAATTGTTTGAACAGGTAAAACAACCTCAAGTAGATCTACATCCCAACTTATAGTCTGGTGGACCACCACCTACACCACCTGCTTCATCTTCATCTCCATTTGAGGAATCCTTGGATAATAAGACCTATTTTGATCCTTCTTCATCCGAGGAAGCACCAATGCCCGAAAAATTAAATAGAGCCTGGATATACTAGGATGCTGCCTTTGTCCCTGGGGAACAACACAAGTTTCCTAATAATCCTGAGAAGTGGATCCCAAAATTTAATCCACATGAGAGATCCCCTGCTGAGGACCATATCAAGACCTTTATGCAAGCCATTAGGTTAAGAAATGTAGTCCATGAGGACATCATGTGCAAAATATTTCCATATTCCTTTGAAGGCCAGGATTCCACTTGGTATTTTTCCTTGGAGTTTGGAACTATTAACTCATGGGATGATTTTGATAAATTGTTCCTTGAAATTTTTTGGATGACAGTACCCCCAAAGATCTTGTCATGGATCTATCCTCCCTCAGGACAAAGGGTAAAGAGAGAGTCAATGACTTTAATCAAAGGTTTTCCTATTGGAAAAACAAGATCCCTACCACTGTTCTTCCTGTGGAAGAATTGTTGGGAGCTTATTAAATTAAGGGTTTACCAACTCAAATCACTATGTGGGTTAAAATGACTCACAAAACTACTCTGCAAGAATCTTTTCCAGAAGCTATCTTTGTAGAGAAGGACATGTTTTTCCTAAAGGACAATCCCGATGTCCAAGTAGACCAACCTTCTACATCTAGAAGAAGGAATGAAAATGTTCCCAAACCCACACCTGAAAATAAAGAACCTTAGGACATGGACACCATGAAGAAGATTTTGCAAAATATTTCAAACGATATGGTATATATCAAGAGAACTAATAATGACAATTAGGTAAATAACAGAGGTTTGGCAAGGCCACCATTCAGGAGACCTTACTAGCCTCCTCAAAATCGACCTCCTTAGAATCCTGAAGAAACACTTATATCTGATGTGATTTACTCCATTTTTAAATCCTTAACTTCTGCAACCCAAACTACTCATGATGATAGTAGAGATAGTTCACAGAAAGCTACAAATTCTATACCTCCTAATGAAGAAAAAGATCAACACATGAACACCAATAGCTATTTTTCAGAACTGCACATGGCGGAAGAAGAAGACGAATCTGAAGTCATATTTGATCTACAACAATCTTATAATACCAGAAGCAAAGTCTAGACATCACAAGACAATCCATCGATATCCACTCCAAGTGCAGGTAAAGCAACAATACCAAAAGATAAGGTAATTCCTAAAGTTGAGTATAATTTGGTAGATGATTTGAAAAAGGCCAAAGCAAATATTTCTTTATTTGAGCTTCTTAAAATACCATCTATAAGGGAAAGATTACCTAAGAAGATGATTTGAAATAAATCAAGAGAGGTTCAAAATAATAATCTAGAAATTTGTGCAAAGCCTAATGATCAAAAGACTAATATGAAAAGGGTCCCCCCTTTTTTACTAACTTTTAAAATTTTCAATAGAAACGTACACAATTGTATGATAGATTTAGGAGCTTCATCTAATGTCATGCCAATTTCTGTCAGTAGAAAACTAAATGAAACCTGGGAGCCCTGTCCCACCCAAATAGTTCAATTAGACAGATCCAGAGTTAAAGTGGTAGGTGAACTAAAGAATGTACTCTTGACATTATCCATAGATCCCACGATACATTAGACAATTGACATAGTTGTAGTAGATATCCCTGAAACCTATGGCATGTGGCTAAGTAGGGATTGGTCAGAGAAGCTTAAGGACTACTTTGCCACTGATTGGTCACACTTGTGGTTACCATACAATGGAATACCAAATCAGATTAAAATTATCAGGGAACCTTCTATGAAGCAAATAGTCACAGATCTTAATGACCTTAGCGAACCTATTGTTTTCTTCACTTCAGCCATAGAACACTATACCTTTGACTCTTTCTTTGGGAGTTTTCCTGCTGATTCCTCCCCCACTCAGGATGTTGATAAATTGTTAGAAATCAATAATTGCACTATTGTTCCATTCACTGGTGAGATTTTTCATATTGTATATAATGTTAATTCAAATTTTAGGTTAGATTTATCTTCTTGGACACTTTTTTTGATGGGTCTAAATCCAAGGATGGTGCTAGCGCAGGTTGCGTACTGATTGTTCCAAAAGGAACCAAACTTATGATTTCTTGTAGACTTGAATTCAAATGTAAAAATAATATTGCTAAGTACAAGGCTTTGGTGCAGGGGCTCAGGAAGGCGATAGATTTGGGTGCACAAGTTATTGAATGTTACAGGGATTCTGAAATAATAGTCAAGAAGGTAAGGAATAAGATCCATTCCCTATATCCCCATTTTTTAAATTATCAAAAATTGATTAGGGACATGGAAAATTATTTTCAAGCTTTTAATATTAAATATGTCCCCAGGTCACAGAATTTTGATGCAGATCTCTTAGCCAACACTGCATCTAGGCTCATTCTCCCAGAATGTCTTTTCCCTGATACCTTTTCCATTGAGCTTATGTACATACCCTCTATACCAAATAATGTCACAAGTTGGAAAGTTTTTGATGATTATCTTCAGATTTTAGACTTCTTAACAACCCAGGACACCTTAAGGATGTAGACATAGATGAGTATGAGCATTATAAGTCTTTATATGACCATATTTTACCCTCCAACTTAATACCAAGTCAGTTATCAGTATGGAGAAATACTATGACCTATAGGATAAATTTAAAGCTAAATGTAACTGTAAAACTCATAGTTCTTCTCTTCATTTTAAAACTGTCAATCTTGGAAATGAGAAAAACCCTCAACTCATCAACATAGGGATTAGCTATTCCCTAGAGGAAGAAAGGGCTTTAGTTAAACTCCCAAGAGAATTAAAATATGTTTTTGCGTGGACTTATGATGATTTAAAAACCTTCGATTCTTCTATCATGTAGCTCAACATGCCTCTAAATCATGATATAAAACCCTATCAACAAAATTTGAGGAAGATGCATCCCAGACTTGAACCATCCATTAAAAAAGAACTTGAAAAACTATTAAAATCCATGATCATTTTCCTAGTTAGGCACACTCAGTGGATCTCTAACCTAGTCCCTGTCAGAAAAAACAGTGGAGAGATCAGATTGTGTGTGGATTTCCTCAACTTAAATAGAGCATCTGAGAAATAAAATTACCTTGTTCCTTCAATGGAACAGATTTTACAAAGAGTTTCAGGTGCGGAAATGTTTTCCCCGCTAGATGGTTTTTCGGGTTATAATCAAGTTTTGGTTACATCCTCCAACCAACTTAAGAACTCTTTCAGAACACCCTAGGGCACATTCACCTATAGGAGAATGCCTTTTGGACTAATCAACACTGGTGAAACATTCCAAAGAGCTATGGAAATATCCTTCAGAGGTTTGATGCAAAAACTATGTTGTTGTTTATTTGGATGACATAACTACTTTTTTCGAAAAAATGACATGATCATCTGTTTGCATTGAGACAGGTTTTTGAGAGATGTAGAAAGTATGGGATTTCTTTGAATCCAAAGAAGTCAATTTTTGAAATTACAGAAGGTAAACTTCTAGGATTTATTGTTTCCAAATGTGGGATGATAATTGACCCAGAAAGAAAATAAGCTATTGAAAAAATTGGACTCCCAAGTTCAAAGAAAGCCATGCAATCTTTCCTTGCAAAGAGAAATTTTGTTAGGATTTGTGTACCAAACTTTGTACAGCTTGTCAGGCCACTGAAAGATCTAATTAAGAAATATGTTTTATTTAAATGGTATGACATTCAGAAGGATGTATTTCTCAATATTAGGAAAGCTATAATGGATGCTCCTACATTGATGCTCCCTGATTTTGACAAAGAATTTATTTTGTACACATTTGCTATTGATTTTTCTTATGCTGCAGTTTTAACTCAGAAACATGAAGAGGACACAAAGATCCCTATCTCATTTATGATCTCCACATTCAAATGGAACAAAATAAACTATACACAGATTGATAAGAAATCCTATGTTGTTTACAGATTTGTCAAACATTTCAGGCCATATCTGTTGAAATATAAAACAAAGGTGATCGTCCCCTATGCGGCTATAAGAAATGTCTTGGTTCAGAAGGGGTTAGGAGAGAAGCAAGATCACTGGATAACTGCGCTTAGGGAATATTATTTGGATATTAAGCCTACCAATATTGTCAAATGGAAAGGATTATGTTTATTAGCAACCTAATCCAATGACCCAGAGCAGGAACAACAATGGATCCAAGAAGACGATATGTCCATTGACACATTTTATGTTATTTC
The DNA here is from genome assembly GCA_001517045.1 of Pseudotsuga menziesii. NCBI lineage: Eukaryota > Viridiplantae > Streptophyta > Pinopsida > Pinales > Pinaceae > Pseudotsuga > Pseudotsuga menziesii. The sequence goes on from LPNX010376655.1 coordinate 33,513, forward strand.
TGCTCCATTTTCTGAATGGTATGATGATATTAGGTTTTATCTTACTCATGGGTATGCTCCTCCAATCCTATATTTTAAGAAGCATAGGAATTTGAGGTTAAAAGAAACACCTTACCAATTTATTGATAATGTGCTTTTTCATAGAAATTATGATGTCTTTCTCAGGTGTGTAGAAAAACCAGAAGATGAAAATCTTCTGTTTGAAATGCATGTAGGACCTGCAGGAGGACATTTTTTAGGTGAAACAACTGCACATAAATTTTTGAGAGATGGTTACTACTGGCCCACACTATTTAAAGATACACACTTATTTTTCTGAAAGTGTGAGTCCTTCCAGATATATGCTGGTAATCTTAAAAAACCATCCTTTCCCCTCCAGCCTATTACTCTCCAATTTCCATTTCAACAATGGGGAATGGATTTTGTTGGCCCCATTACTCCTCCCTATGCTTTTCAACATAAGTAAATATTAATTGCAACAGATTATTTTACTAGGTGGGTAGAAGCAATTCCTCTCAGAGCTGCTAATACAACTTGGTCATATCCTTTTTAGAGAGTAATATTGTCACCATGTTCGGAGTCCCTGAGTCTCTGGTATTTGACAATGCCCCATATTTAAATTCAATTGATCTTAAACAATATTCCCTTGAAAATGGGATCAAAGTGAATCATTTTGCAAACTATCACCCCTAAGGGAATGGCTTAGTAGAATCTTCCAATAAGAATCCAATCAATATCTTAAATAATACTGTGGCTACACACCACAAAGACTGGCATACTAAGCTCTTCAATGCCCTATGGGCAGATCAAATCACTCCAAAGTTTCTACTGGAAATTATCCTTACTTCCTTGTGTATGGTAAAGAATCCATTCTACCATCAAATATCCTCCTTCCATCACTACAGATAGAACAATCTCTTTTATAGGATGATGAATCCTCTCCTCTTCATAACTGAATTGACTCACTGCTTAAATTAGAAGAGGAGAGGGAGAAATCCAGAAATAAGCTATATAAACATCAACAATAGGAGAAGAGGTGGTTTTATGATAAATATTTGACCAATCGTGACTTCCAGGTTGGGGATCTGGTATTGAAATGGGACAAAACCCACAGAGACAAGAAATACTATACCAAGTTTCAACGTCTGTGGTTAGGGCCATTCACTATTACAAAAAATCTTGGCCCTGGTACTGTCCGGTTACAGACATTGGAAGGTTTCCCAGAAACCTATCAAACAAATATCCAGCTCCTCAAAAGGTATTTTGTTTAAGGTAAGTTTTTCTTATCTGTACACAGGTGTGTTCCCTTCGATTGGTTTTTCTTTTTGGTTTGTTTTGTTTTGGTTGAATTTTTGTTCGTTTGACTTTTTACAAAACGTGGTATGGAAAAAAAACTAGTTACCATTGGTGAGTAGTTTATCTCTAAAATGTTTTAACTGAGGAGTTTTAAGTTCGATATGTCAGAAATATTCACTCGGTTTATATTTGAAATAGTGCCTTCATGTGAATATGATCCAAGATCTATGCCAACTCTTTAAATTGGATCTTCCCCTCCTGGAATCATTATATTTATTAACCCTCATGATGATGATTGAGTTTTTGGGAGCAGCATGGTGTTCTTGTTATGTGCCTCAGTGGCTATTGGCAGTAAATATTTAACAATCTCCTTAACCTTTGTTCTTTTTTTATCTCACCTTGATCACCTTGAAACTGAATACAACCACTTAAATAAGTGTAAAATGCAATATAGGGGGTCTTATTACAAGTCAACCTATCATGTTCATAGACATGCTTAGTGAATGACAATACCACCAGATGGTTTCCAAGCTAGGGTAATGGCTTACATCTCTAATTTGTAAATAATCTTGTTTTCTTTTTGTTTTAAATTACTACTTGTTGTATTCAAGGACATGGGGTCTTATCACAAGCCATCCTGACCATGTTCATGAGCCCTATATGGAATGGAATTACTAATAGGTGGTTACCAAGCCATGGTAATTAATTTTGGTTTAAAAACCAAAGGATAAGGAGTCTCCTGGAAGAGCTATCTTTTTCAGTTTCCAGGTAGGATCTGTGTGTGGCATTGTGCCTTACCAGGGAAGTGGTCTTGTTTCAACTAAGTTGTGGATGCTATTATATAAAAAAAAAGGAAAAGAAAAAAATGTATCTTTTGTATATCCATGTATAGACTTAATAATAAACAATCTACATCCAAGGTGACTCATTGGTTTGATGATCATGAAATAGATCAAGGTTTTCCCAGAGGCTTATCATAAACTTCCCTCCTCTGTTGACATATTGTTTACAGGGATACCTTATTATTTATGAAACTTTCTCATCTTTTGAGTATCATTATCAATGGTTTTGGGGCTGGGAAGATGACAGTTATACATATTACTTCAGCTAGATCCCATTGTATTTTTATGAATTCACTTTTCATTATAGACTTAAATATCTTCTTTGAAATTTTTATGTTGATATGTACAGAGATAATTGATTTTCCCAGCGAGTCGCCATTTGTTGCTGGAAACAATAGATGCCATTTTAACAGCTTAAAAAGAGAGCCCCATTCTTTCAGTAAGTTGGATTTGAAAGCCATGATTTTGTTATGGGGGTTTTCATCATCCTCACTATAAGTATCATGTTTTGGTTTTAATAAAATTTTCATCAAAACCTTGTTTTTTTGCTTTTATGGATTGCAGAAGCACCCTTCTTCTTTGATATGTTTTTCCTCTCCTCAACCCGCACTCCACAAATGCAGATTGCGAAAGTCCCTTTTTTGGAGGTTTTTGGAAAAAAATTTCTTGCAATCCACAATTGCAGATTGTGGATATTGAATCTTTCTTTGTTCATTGATCTTAGCTTTTCCGCAATCTGCAACTCATAAATGCGGATTGCGGATGACAGAAAATATTATTGTGAATATAATCTTATCTTTTCGGTTCCACTTTTAGCATCCCACATTGCGAAAAGCGGAAAGTCTTTTCATGAATGATTTTTCATTTTTGGTTCCGTATTTCTGCAACCCGCATTGCGGATTGTGGAAAGCAAACTCAATAAAAAAATAAAGGTGCAAGTTTTCCTACCCGCAAAATATTTGTGGTTTGCGGAAGTTTAAAAATTTTATTCCCGATTTCAATTATCATTCCACATTCCGTAACCCTCAATGCAGATTGCGTATTGCATAAATAAAAAAATATCAAAATTTTTGTTGAACTCATCTTTTCATTTTGGTTTCTTGCTTTAATATCAATCATCCATTTTCTTGAAATCTATGACCCAGATCTATTTTTCCATGAAGGCTTGGTGTATTTAAATCATTTGAATTTATGAATTATTCACCATTTTCACTTGCGATTTTTTACTGTGTTTGATATTTTTACTGCGATTTGCTTGTTGAACTCACCAATCCTTTGGTTCTCAAGCTGTCTAAGAGTAAGTTTTCGACTCTTAGCGGTTAAATTATCTTGTTTTTACCATGGGTAAATTTTAATTATGGTTGCTAAAATATTTATATCAAAATTTACCTCCAAATCCACTAGAATGTCCTGAAACACTAGATCCAATACCACTTTGAATGAGTAGAAGAGAAAAGACCCAAACACTAGCATCTTTTCTAACACCAGTGGACGAGTGTCTGAAACCCTCTACCTGGATTGGTCAAGAATTTATTCTATCTTTGAAAATTATGATTTTCCTGCCATCACCCATGACTAGCCAACGTATGCCAATATCAACAATACACAACTCCATTGCATTGCAACTAGACCTCCATTCATGCCTTACACGGACCCATTCAAGTGACAAATTGACCATGTAATCCCTAAGGAATAGTCTTCTGATGACCATGATCACACTCAAGTGGACTCTTCCACCCAGACGTCTTTTCAAGAGCATATGATCTCAAACCTCCCCAACAACTTTTGACTGCCCAATTCCTTGACGCAACCATGACCCAGTTCGATTATGATGAATTGATAAAATCTTGGATGGACAACCCTGCAGAGTTTGTCCCCAAAACAGATAAGTCCTACCCTATTTCTTGGTTTAGGGAGCCATTCTCCCTACTAATAGCCATGATTTGCAGGTTATATGGATTACCCAATTGCTCAGTGTTCAAAGTCGAGTGGGCTCCCATATCTCACCATAGATTGACTACAGGAGAATCGTTCAATTAGGTGCAAATCCTGTCATTATTTTTGAAAGAGGCAATTGAAAAATACCAAAATACCCCGATATCCAGGAAGCTTGCATACTACTTGTCAGGGTATGTGATGGATGTTTTCTGCATGCCATCTTCATTACTGGCAATGGGACAGAACTAGAAGAGGAATTCACCTCTTGTCCATATTTACTGCTCAATTTTGTGGGAGGACAGCTTCGTTCCTCATATTTATGAAATTTGTGACCACTTCAGTGGGTCAATATATCAAAATATTTTCAAAGGGGGTTTCTCCCACATTCTCAGAGAGGGACAAGGCAGTAATTTCACTGATGGGAGATTGGTATGTAGGGGAATATTTCTCCTATATCTGAGTTTGGGGCACCAACACAGTGCATCTGCTACCAAGGAGAGTACCAAACTAAATGGTGCTTCAGGAAATTTCATTCTAGACTGTCATTGATGGGGTTTTCTCGAAGCTTGTAGCAGCCAAAAGGAAGTGTTGGCCCAAGTTCCCATTGAATTTGGGATTTTTGACCTTGCAAAATTCCACCCATGTCACTATCTTGGGTAAATCCATAGCTGACGTGAACCTAGGGGAGGCACTGAAGAGGATGCATGATCCCAAGTCATTCCTAGAAAACCATTTTGTGCAGGAACATACAAAGATTGCATATGCTCATCAGGAACTCCCTGATGATTCTATCTATAGAGGTGCCACTGATTTCTTGGAGGTAGTGGGAAGGATATCCACTCCTCTATAGAAGACTCATATATTCCAGTATCAAAAGGAGCTAAAAACTATTGTGTTACATTTCAGATAGCTTAAGCTGACAGTGGAGGAGAACCTATAGAAGCAAAATATAGATAAGGAAGCTAAAGAAGACTTAGCCATCTCTTCTACTACTCCTAGTGAGAAGTCAAAGGACAAGGGTAAGGGTGTTCTCGAAGGTCCTATGAGAACAAAACCTTCCTCAACACTAGAATCCTTGCACATATCAACAGAGTTAAAGAAGAACTTGGAAAAAAATTAGGTCAGAGGTACAGGAACAGGTGGCAATGGCTGAGCCACCCGCAAAGAAGCAGAAGGTCCAAGAGGCCATTCCACAAGTAAAATTATAGGAAGGAATATATGATCCTCTGCCACAAGTGATTCAAAGGGTAGAACAACCATAACAACAAGTTCTGCATGTTCAACCAATTCAACAGGTAGATCCATTTCCCTTGGACAATATTAATGTACATGATATTCACAGTGATATTGAAGAGGAAAAATATCCTTCTACCTATGTATGCATGTTACTTTTCCACTAGCATGTCATCATCTGTCACAACCACCCAGTCATTTGGGAATATCTTTGACACTTTGTTTCCACAACATTATTTTTCTAAAATTAATTTGTCCCATATTCTTTCTGTTAGTGATTGAGCAAAATATGAAGAAACTTGAACTTTAAAACTTTAATCCATAATAACAGTGCATATAAATCTCATCAATAATCCAAAGACATAAATCNGGCTATACCCTAGGAAAACCCTTTATTGATTCAGAGGATAAAAAACCCAGAAAATGATCTTAGAGTATGATAGATTAGTAGCAGAGAATGATTACAACACAATAGTAGATTTCTTTCATCGAGAGCACTAGAGAGAGGAGATCCAATGGAACACAATATCTAACTTGAAAAGTGCATAACACTTTAAGAACAAGTCAAATTAGTTTTTACAACAAAAATAGAATGGTTGCATGTAGCAACAATATGTTAACACTTAAAACAATGATCCATATTTAATCATGCACCCCATACTGATCTGGTGTCAAGATGGCACTCCATAATTATCTTCCTCATGAAGATATGCACCTTCCATTACTTAACTAACTCTAACTAAGTAGTTAACTGAGTTGAACCGGATGTAACTAAGCAGAAATAAATGTAACTGAACATAATTGAATGTAACTGAACATAACTGAATGTAACTAAACAAAACTGAATGTAACTGAACATAATTGAATGTAACTGAATAGAACTAGTGAATCTCCATTATTTTTTTATTTCCAATAACCATTTGCATAAATTAAGGAGTTGAACCCTTAATTAACTGAACCTGTTTACCATAATTGCAATTCAAATTCTCTCTCTATCTCTGTTCTTATATTAAATATCTCTACATGGTCCATGTGTGTTTTCATTAATTAATCATATCATACTCATAAGATCATTTTCGAACCTATGATCATATGTATTTCCCCAGGTCATATAGTCATATGATAAAGTATAGATCACTGATTTATCTTGTTTCTCTAATCTCTTATCTTGTTTTTTGTGTTCTTTGCAGGTGTAGTTGATCGTACAAGGATCTACAAAACAAGGACAACCTTCCACACTCAAGGTAAAGAGAGCTTTACATTCAAGTATATCAGTCTTCTAGGGAGATGATACATCAATGTGTCCTTTTTTTCTAGTCTTACACCATGCAGGCTAGAGGAACAAACTGTGTCCACACTGATTGAAATATTCCCGGTAACATACTTAGTGCTTCACACCAATTTTCTTCAGACCAAATTTGGGGGCTCTTTACATCCTTCTCCACCATGAGTCATGTAACCCCAAACTCATGGGAAAGTGGACCAAACACCATTGTTTAGGGGTATCTTCACCTTTTATTTTAACATTGTCTTGTGGGACAATCCTTATTACTTTGGGGGATACTTCTCATGGTCATATGGACCAATCCTTCTGGTCATGTGGACCCAAAACCACTACTTTTGGGGTTATGTGGACCCATCATCATGATTTTTGGATATCTTTCACATTTCATCCCAATATGCTTTTCACCAACCTTAAGGGCTCTTTAGGGACCTCTCCAACATGGGTTATGTGATCCCAACCACAAGGTCATGTGAACCCAACACCACTATTTCAGGAATTTCTTCACATTTCTTATTGACATTTCTTAGGGACACCTTTAAGTACTTCCTTACGCTTCTTATCATCATTGTCATGTGACTCACCATAATGGTCATGTGGCCTATCATCATGACCATGTGACCCAACATAATTTCTTTAGGAAACTCTTCACACTTATTCATGACACTTTAGGGACTCCTTTACAATCCACATCATCATGATCATTAAGGGCTTATATAGGGGATTTGCTCCACTTGTGTACAACTCAAAGTGTCTTCCTATGAGGGCCATGCATAACCACTTCACCATAACCGAACCACTTTGGTGTTATATACACTTGTGACAAGGATTCTTCTTCGAGGGATTCCTTAGGATCATTAGGGTCTTCTCTAGGGGATTGATGAATTCATCAAACATTCTGAAAAATTATCTCTCTACTATAACTACATCATCTTCACCTTGACATCAATGGAAACACCACATATCTCTTCACCCTTTTGACATCAATGGCACCCTATTTGACATCAATGACAACTTATTCCACTAAATCCTTCATGTTGGAGGGGTCCAAATTATTTCTCTTATCCATTGGTATATGGATGTAAATTAGACAACCAAATATGAAAAACTATCTCACCTTCGACTTCATACTAGTGAATGGCTCCTATGGTGTCTTGACGCCCACAACCCTATGAGGACACCTGTTCTATATTTAGACTATTGTGTTACATTCTTTCCCCCCTAGAAACAACAACAAATTATGGTCATCTATCATGGCCTTATAAATCCCTATGGTTGATCATTTCTTTCGATATGAAACCCCATTTTGTTATGGGTTGTACAGAATAGTAAACCACCTCTTGATTCTCACACCCTTGCATAAATCATAAAACCATTAGAGATATTCTCACCCCAATTGTTTGATCTCAAAAACTTGATCTTATTACCTATCTACTTCTCCACAAGAGCCTTAAACCCCTTACACCTATTGAAGACTTCATCCTTGGTCTTCATGAAGTAGATCCATGTTTTGCAAGAGAAGTCATCAATAATTACATTATTCATGTGATTGGTGATACTGAGATTGTTAGGAAAAATATATAATGAATTAATTCTCCTTCAATTTAATTATCGGCCAAGGTAGGTAAACTTCGAGTTGTTACACTGTATGTGTGGGGAAAGATAATATAGGGCTAAGTTCCTATGATAATCGCTAACAATCAACTTTTATTAATGGCAAAAGAAATTCACAATTCATGAAGCTAACTATTCACTCAATTGATATGTAAGGACAAATGTTGAAATATGATATAGAGAAACATTCATTTACCAAATCAAATTATAATCATACTAATTCAAACTAGCTACAGTATGCAATTAGAAATCAAAGGGAGAAGAATTCAATCAATATCAAATCTAATGCAAATAACTATAATATTGAAAGGAATAAGCTTATCTATGACTTGGTAATTTGATAGAAACAATTCCAAGATAGAGTTGAGTTGTTAATATAGCAAATCATGAAAAATAAATATGTTTAAGTGAATTGCTTCGTATTAATTTGAGACTGAAAACATCAAGGGATTTCTTTTGAACAAGAGACCCATAAATTATAAAAGATATTAACTCTAGGATCTATATTCAACACTACTCTGTTCCCTAAAATAAAACGCACTGAGAGTAAAGAAAATCCTAAGCTTGCTGCACAAAAGATATCTACACACATACACTTTTTACAGAGATTTTAATAGTCCAAATGCTTTCATAAAGATCTGCATCAGTATCAAAAAATGTTTTTTTTAAATGTTTTCTATATGTTGAGCTAAATGCACCATATGTTGAGATCTAATTATCTTTTAATTTCTTAAATAGGAACAATAAATCTCAACGTTGATTTCCAGCATGTAACAGAGACTCAGTAGTGTGCAAACTAGTTATATGTGAATACAAGCTATTTCTGTAAAAAAATGATTGATTATCTATCATGTTCTAGTATTCTTAAGGTTTCCTATAGAGATTATAAAGCTTTGAAATCTATTCAGAATCAATATTTGTTCTCTATCTATACTATCTTCCCATTGAAACTTGAGCTAACCCTTACTAAAATGAAATGGAAATCAAAATTCACAAGCTGTTGTGATCCTTATGTAGCTTCTAAGAATATGCACTCTCTATAGAAGATTTATTTGAAATGATACCAAATGAATGCTTCCTAATAATCAAATGTGAAACAAAGGAAAAACTGCAAAATATTTTTGAAAACAAAACTAAGATAAGCACTCAACCAAATGACTCTATGAATTATAAACTAGATGCAAATGAAAGACTTTCAAAATATGTGCAACAGATATACATATATATTCACATATACCAACCTGAAACTGGATATACAGAGATGTAAGAAAAGAGAGCTACCAACAGGGAGAGATACATAAACAGGATTCAAAGGTGCCCCCCCCTCCAAAATATGTTAAACTAGAACTGAAGAGCTCAAATGAAAATGCAGAAACAATTTATATTATTTTGAATCAAAGTTTACAACATATGCTCCTTCATCATGAAGAGGCCATTTTTATACATGAATTCTACATAAGAATGGATTAGATCAATCCCCAAAAGAATAAGAAATTCGTTCAACAACCCCGAAAACGACCAACATAAAATCTGGGAAAATCACGCCCGTTCTGGAAAGGATTTCTCCATATCTGTTTAGAATTTTAGAAAATATCCCATGTTAACGGGTATATGGGGCCGTTTATGAAGTGGGTTTTGAACGGTTTCACCCGATTCTTCATATATTTCCCATAACTGAAGCTTGAAATCTGTTGTCCAGTAAAATTGTTTTTTACATAATCTTTAAATTGCGAGCTGCTCACATTTGAAAGGTTCTGGGTGAGATCTGATAGGTAAAATTTGTTATTGGGACATCTAGAAAGAAAACTAATGTTTCCAAATTGATTGAAGAGACCCGGAAGTACGAGAATCAATGATTCTCATTCGTAGCAGTGCAGGAACAAGTGTCGGATTAGGTGCAAGATCAGGTACCAGATTGAGTGCAAAAAAACTGCAAGATAACCAAAGAGCTAAACCCCAAGTAATTCATTATTAGATATAATATTGTAAACTTATGCTTAAAAATGAACAAATATAATGAAATAATTATAAGATTATACCTTGTTATGAATATCCATGGACCAATCTTAAAACCTATGCAAATGATTTCTAAGTAACGATACATAGGAGAAAATTCATATAAAAGACTTAAATTCCGGGTGTGATGTATAGATAAAACATGGAAAAAATAGAGGGCCATCATCTCCCCCACACCAAAGATCTTGCATGTCCCAATGCAATAAAACAAAATTGATATCCCACTCAGACCCCTGAGGCATTAACCAACAGTTGCACCTATGGAGAGGAAGGAACTGGTTTTGGTTGGTTGTTCTCGAGTTCTTCGAACTGTTGTTCCTTTTTCTTCAATTGTTTTCTCAAACTCCTGTTGGATATTGTCATGCCATCAACTAAATTTTGCAATGAAGTAACTTTAGTTTTGAAAATCCCATTCTCCTTCTTAAGATGTCAAGTAAGGAGAGCATACTCCTGAACTTCTCTAGTTAACTGAATATCCCTCTTTTGAAAGTATTCATTTCTTGACAGCTCATAATGAAGGATAGAAGGATTTTGAACTGGAGTTGAAATGGAAAGTTAAATAAAGGCATACTGATTTTAGGATGGTGTTTTGATAAAACTATATATACTTGTATCCTTATAATTCAACTATAACTTATGAAAAATAAAATGAAGTATTATAAATATAAACAGAAAAATTATACCCCAAATGTTTTAGAAAATGTGACATGTTATAGTTAAAGGATTTAATCTTCCTCAAAATCGAAATTATTCCATCATCTAGCTTAAAATGAACCACTAACTGAGCGCCAAAATTGTTGTTGGTAATAGAATAATTTGGATATCTGCTTTAATCACTAAAATACTTGTTGTATATAACTAGATTTCATACTTTCTCCTTAAGGATATTCATACCAAATGGAGAATAATTCATAGATAATTGTCCAACTTAGATATTTCGACATTGGTCATTTCAAAATAAGAGTAAATTTAACTTTCCTTTTTTCCTGGGTATAAATGTAGATTTGATAACAGAAATGGTCAATCTATACACACTCAAATCTATCTTATGTAAAAAGAAAAATGTAGGAGTGAATAAATGATCTTTGTAAAACAGTCTTTGAGTTTGATCAAATTCTACAATTATTAATTGATCCAAAGTCATTTTTACCTATATATTCTCTCAATTTATTAGTACTCGATCCAACACCTTATCGAGTACTTCATTGAGTACTCCATCCGGTACCTCTACTACTAAGATGCTGAAATATCCCCAGATTGTTGCTATTGCCATTAGTAAGATACTGAGGATAAAGTACATAGATCTCCTTTTCATGTCCCGAACAGAAAGGTAATTGATCAACAAACTAAAATCACAATCAAATATAATTTAAAAGAAATCCAATGCTTATCAATGCAATTCAAATGCAGATTTATTTCCTTTCTTTATACAAAAAAAGTTATCATGGATTAACATGTTTTGCTTGAACAAGAGTTCCACCTACAAAATTCATAAAATTACTAGTAAAAAAGGTTTAGCATTACACAAGAATGTGCAAGTGGTAAAGATAAGGTTCCCTGTTAAGTTCATTGAATCATTTATCATCTGGACAATCTGGAGGCAAAATACTCCTATATAGTAAGGATTCGAAAGCAGAGAGTCAAATTACCTTAAGGAGATTATCCACTGGCTATTAGATAAATATTATTAAATTTAATTTTATCCTAACACATCTTTTAGCTCTTACAAGAGTACCTTGTTCATACAAGCAAGTATAAATAAAACATGATAATAGATACTAATGTTAGAACCCATTGCCAGCGATCCTATTTAGAACTCTGGTGGGGTAACTATAATACTCAAGAAATTTATTCCCCAGGAAGAATTCCCCATTGCCAGCAAGCATGTTCATTACTCTGATGGGTTTTCCTGGTCATACCACAGGCCGGTACCCGCTGCCAGCAAACTTGTTCAGCATCCCGGCAGGTTAATCTCTTACATCATTTTTCCTTTAGAGGTTCTTATCCCAAATTCACCTTATAGATAGGATTTATAAATTGATTACGTAGAGGTGAATGGGGGAGCTTCTCTAAAAACCCTTTTTTAAGGAGCAAAATGGTATTGGGTTGGAATATTTTTCTAGAACAATGCTTGTAAGAGTTTGGTTGCATGAATGATTAAATCTCGTAATTATGCTAATTCAATGGAAAGGGATATAGTCATATGTATGAGGGCCAACATATAATAACCAAAAGATTCTTTAATATCCACATCCATCTTCCTATAACCTTAGTGTTGTGTCTTCAATTAAAATAATTCAATGTCCTTATCAGTTACTACTTGTAAAAGTACTTGCTCACTCAAGTGTAAAACCAAGTCAAAGCAAACTAGTATACTTATTGTCTCATAAGTTAAACAACTTGAAGCAACACTAGATGGTAGAAAATATGTATAAACAAAGGAATACAAATATGAAAACAACAGGTCTCTAGATATACGACAAAAGGTATTTCTTTACAATAGAAAATTAGCAATCCTAGTACAACTAATAAACATATTTTAAATATCTTTCAGAAGTCTACAACTAATAAACATATTTTAAATATCTTTCAGAAGTCTGATTATATTGGAAAAGTTTCAGCATTTTCATAAAGTATTAAAAGAAATAGCATAACTTCCCCTTTTTAAGTGTTCTAGGTTGTTCCTGACAATATAAGACCTTCAACCGATGTCCATTTACCATGAATGCAGCCTGTTCATAATCAATTGTTCTCATTATTAAAAAAATCACAATTTCATATTACCACGTGGTATTTTCTTTTTTAATAGGTTATGAGCTACTGTGATAATAAATCTCCTGAAAGTCTGGATTGGAGAGAAGCTATAAATTCTATTTAAATATCTTAGTCGTTTTATTGCAAAAATAAAAACAATAAAGTTGCATCAATTTCTAAACTAAACATGTAACTTTCTATTTATATACAAATTTTCCTATTCTACCTAAGAAGAAAGAAAACATTTCTAATCAAGTATATGAACTCTTCCAATGTAACCAAGTGCGAATCAAGCTGAAAAATATACCTTTATCCACATAAGAGAAAGTTGTTGAAGTGATTACCTGGGTATGGAGAACCAACCGACTTACTTGCTTCTGTAACATAAGTTGTTGAAGGAGGGAATGGTGTTGTGGTCTAGTTACCTCTTGGAACCAACTTTCAATGTAGTCCTAGTACTCTCCTTCCTTCATCATGTCATGTAGATCCCCTTCTCCTGATTCTTTGATTTCAAAAGTACATAGAGGATCTACTAAGAACTGCTCCATTTCAGGCTTCTCTCCTTTGGATGTAGTCCCCAATGTGTCAGCATCTTCTGAAGTCTTACAAAGGAAATCCTTTTGTATCTCTTGGGAATTTGGTTCATCAGTCATGTTAGGAGAGGTTGAAAAAATATTAACTACTATCAGGATGTGTTCTACCTAATAAGAATAATCTCTAACTGTTTCTAAGATTTGAGAAATTTGTCCCAAATTGATGGTCACCTCTGAATCCATTTTGTCCGTTGTTTTGTTCCTCTCGCACAAGGATTAGTGTCTGGGGTTCTTACTGCACCCCATTTTTAAATGTGTTTTTAAGTGATTCCAATCAAAACTACCGACCAATAAAAACGTATTTGCATAAATCAAACACATCACTCTTGCATGAAATAAAACACTGTTGCATGAAATTAAATTGCAGAAACTAAACACACCCAAACTTGCAGAAATAACACTTGCATAAAATTAAATTGCAGGAAAGTAAACTACCTAAAATTGAAAAAATAAAAACAAACTTTTGTAGAAAAATAAATCAAACATGCAAAAAAAATAAGCACACTTGTGAGAAAGGAAGAACAAGGATTTGGGGAAACCCACTAAAGTGGATGCGTCAGGTTGTTACACCACAAAAATACCGTAGTGAATTCGTCTTTGCATTTTATCGTGTTCCCCTCCCCCTTGTTGTGTAATGTAAAGGCAACCTATATACCCCTATTTACCTAGACTTCACCCCTTTAGCACCTCCCCGACAACAGCGCCAAAAATGTCAGGCAAAATATATAACGAATTAATTCGCTTTCAATTTAATTATCAACCAAGGTAGGTAAACTTCGAGTTGCTACACTGTATGTGTGGGTAAAATAATATAGGGCTAAATTCCTATGATAATCTCTAACAATAAACTTTTATTAATGGAAAAAGAAATTCACAATTCATGAAGCCAACTATTCACTCAATCGATAGGTAAGGAAAAATGCTGAAATCTGATATAAAGAAACATTCATTTACCAAATGAAATTCTAATCGTACTAATTCAAACTAGCTACAGTATGGAATTAGAAATCAAAGGGAGAAGAATTCAATCAATATCAAATCTAATGCAAATAACTACAATCTTGAAAGGCATAAGCTTATCTATGACTTGGTAATATGATAGAAACAATTCCAACTTATTAGAGGAAATTTCAAGTCAAAATGGGCCTTTTAACTTTAACTCAAATTCCATGTCAGCATGTGTTAGCTAATGAAATTGCTTTAAAGTTGAAATGTCGTATAGGTCTTAAACACCTTTTTAATATAAATTTGGGGATAGGTATCATAAAAAAGCTATTTTTTTGTTTGTATTTTCGACATATCTCTTCGTTTTGTTACTCAAATTTCGATTGAGAGAGCTCGTTGGATGCGAAATTAAATTTTGCATCCAACGAGTACCCACTCGGCATACTTTTGACGGACCCCACTACCCGAAAAACAAGAAATAGCTGAAAAAACGTGATGATGACATCATCATCACGTTTTTTCAGGTATTTCTTGTTTTTGGGGTAGCAGGATCCGTCAAAAGTATGCCGAGTGGGTACTCGTTGGATGTGGAATTTAATTCCGCATCCAACGAGCTCTCTCAATTGAAATTTGAGTAAAAACACGGGGAGATATGTCGAAAATACAAACAAAAAAATAGTTTTTTCTTTTCTTCCTCCAAAATTAATAAATAAAATTTTATTATTTTAACTATTATTTTATTAATTTTTGTTAGGAGGCCCATTTTGAGGTGAAATTTCCTCTAATATAGAGCTGATTTTTTAAAATAGCAAATCATGAAAAATATATATGTTTAAGTGAATTACTTCGTATTAATTTCAGACTCAAAACATCAAGGGATTTCTTTCGAACAAGAGACCCATACATTATAAAAAATATTAACTCTAGGATCTATATTCAACAGTACTATGTTCCCTAAAATAAAATGCGTTGAGAGTAAAGAAAATCCTAAGCTTGCCGCAGAAAAGATATCTGCACTCATACACTTTTTACAGAGATTTTAATAGTCCAAATGCTTTCATAAAGATTTGCATCAGTTTCAAAAAATGTTTTTTTTTTAATGTTTTCTATATGTTGAGCTAAATGCACCATATGTTGAGATCTAATTATCTTTTAATTTCTTAAATAAGAACAATAAATCTCAACTTTAATTTCCATCATGTAACAGAGACTGAGTAGTGTGCAAACTAGTTATATGTGAATACAAGCTATTTCTGTAAAAAAATGATTGATTATCTATCATGTTCTAGTCTTCTTAAGGTTTCCTACACAGATTATAAATATTTGAAATCTATTCAAAATGAAGATCTGTTCTCTATCTATACTATCTTCCCACTGAAACTTGAGCTAACTCTTACTAAAATGAAATGGAAATCAAAATTCACAAATTGTTCTGATCCCTATGTAGCTTCTAAGAATATGCACTCTCTACAGAATATTTATTTGAAATGATACCAAATGAATGATTCCTAATAATCAAATGTGAAACAAAGGAAAAGCTGCAAATTCTTTTTGAAAACAAAACTAAGATAAGCACTCAACCAAATTACTTTATGAATTATAAACCAGATGCAAATGAAAGACTTTCAAAATCTGTACAACAGATATACATATATATTCACATATACTAACCTGAAACTGGATATACAGATATGTAAGAAAGATAGCTATCAACAAGAAGAGATACACAAACAGGATTCGAAGGTGCCCCCCCCCCTCCAAACTCTATTAAACTAGAACTGAAGAGCTCAAATGAAAATGCAGAAACAATTTATATTATTTTGATTCAAAGTTTACAACATATGCTCCTTCATCATGAAGAGGCCATTTTTATACATGAATTCTACATAAGAATGGATTACATCAATCCCCAAAAGAATAAGAAATTCGTTCAACAACGTAGAAAACGACCAACGCAAAATTTGAGAAAATCATGCCTGTTCTGGAAAGGAGTTCTCCATATCTGTTTAGAAATTCGGAAAATCACCTGTGACTAAGGGTAAATGGGGTCGTTTATGAAGTGGGTTTCGAACGATTTCATCCGATTCTTCATTGATTTCCTAGAAATGAAGCCTGAAATCTATTGTTTGGTAAAAAAACATTTTTTACATAATCTTTGAATTTCGAGCTGCTCACATTTGAAAGGTTCTGGGTGAGATCTGATAGGTAAAAATCCATATTGGGACATCTATAAATAAAACCCATGTTTCCAAATTGATTGAAGAGACCTGAAAGTACGAGAATCAATGATTCTCATTCGTAGCAGTGCAAGAGCAAGTGTCGGATTAGGTGCAGGATCAGGTACCGGATTGAGTGCAAGATATCTGCAAGATAACCAAAGAGCTAAGCCCAAGTAATTCATTATTAGATATAATATTGTAAACTTATGCTTAAAAATGAACAAATAGAATGAAATAATGATAAGATTATACCTTGTTATGAATCTCCATGGAACAACCTTAAAACCTATGCAAATGATGTCTAAGTAACGATACATAGGAGAAAATTCATATAAAAGACTTAAATTCTGGGTCTGATGTATAGATAAAACATGGAAAAAATAGAGGGCCATCAGACATCAATCCACACACATATAAATGCACCATATATAGAATCCCCTTAGATATGTGTTCACTGCCTGGAAATATTTCCAAGCGTGCATCCTCTACATACACTTTGTTGCTTAATGATGAAATTTGGAAGGCCTTTGATGATCTCCCTTGAGATAGGTAGTGCTCGATGATGCAGGTTCCCCATGATCTTATTCCATAACTCACACAAGTAATCCATGTTATGAACAAGGGCTCAAAAAATTTCACCCTGTAACCTGTACACTTTTTTGTCTTTAATCTCGATCACCTGCAATGATTTTGGGATAAACTCCTTTGGTCTAATGAGGACTTGTTGGTTCTTGAGCTCTACTGCATAGACCTTATCTTCCATGATCAAAACTGAAATTTGAATATTCCTAAGACTTGCAACAAATAACACATAATCAAAGTCTAACGAGATACCTAGCTGTAGTTAAATGAATGGTACCAACTCTTGCTACTAGATACTTGACATCATCACTAAGATTGGCCTGAACTCTTAGACATGCTTTGTTAGACTTGAAAATAGTTCATGGTTTGATGTCATATGCCTTGATGCTCCTTCATCCTGAAAAGGCCATTTTTATACATGAATTCTACATAAGAATGGATTAGATCAATCCCAAAGAGAATAAGAAATTCGTTCAACAACCCAGAAAACGACCAACATAAAATCTGAGAAAATCATGCCTTTTCTAGAAAGAAGTTCTCCATATCCATTTAGAAATTCTGAAAATCACTCACAATTAGGGGTAAATGGGGTTGTTTATGAAGTGGGTTTCGAATGGTTTCACCCGATTCTTCATAGATTGCCTAGAAATGAAGCCTGAAATATGTTTTCTGGTAAAAAAAACATTTTTACATAATCTTTGAATTGCGAGCTACTCACATTTGAAAGGCTCTGGGTGAGATATGATGGGTAAAAATCCATATTGGGACATCTAGAAAGAAAAACCATGTTTCCAAATTGATTCAAGAGACTCGAAAGTACGAGAATCAATGATTCTCATTTGTAGCAGTGCAGGAACAAGTGTCGGATTAGGTGCAGGATCAGGTACCAGATTGAGTACAAGAAATATGCAAGATAACCAAAGAGCTAAACCCCAAGTAGAGTCATTATTAGATATAATATTGTAAACTTATGCTTAAAAATGAACAAATAGAATGAAATAATGATAATGTTCTACCTTGTTATGAATCTCCATCGAATAACCTTAAAACCTATGCAAATTATGTCTAAGTAATGATACATAGGAGAAAATTCATATAAAAGACTTAAATTCCGGGTCTGATGTATAGATAAAACATGGAAAAAATAGAGGGCCATCAGACATCGATCCACATACATATAAATGCACCATATATAGAATCCCCTTAGATATGTGTTCACTGCTTGGAAAAGCATCCTTGGAAAGATTTCCAAGCATGCACCCTCTACATACACTCTGTTGCTCAATGCTGAACTTTGGAAGGTCTGTGATGATCTCCCTTGGGATAGGTAGTGCTCGATGATGCAGGTTCCCAATGATATTATTACATAACTCACACAAGTAATCCATGTTATGAACAAGGGCTCAAACAATTTCACCCTGTAACCTGTACAATTTTTTGTCTTTAATCTCGATCACTTGAGATGATTTTGGGATAAACTCCTTTGGTCTAATGAGGAATTGTTGGTTCTTAAGCTCTACTGCATAGACCTTAGCTTCCATGATCGAAACAGAATGTTGAATATTCCTAAGACCTGTAACAAATAACACATCATCAAAGTGTAACGAGATACCTAACTGCAGTTAAATGAATGGTACCAACTCTTGCTACTAGATACTTGACATCATCACTAAGATTTCCCTAAACTCTTCGACATGCTCCATTAGACTTGAAAATTGTTCATGGGTTTATGTCATATTCATTGATGCTCCATTGTACATACACCGCATGTTCTTCAAAATTGTGTTGGAAGAGAGGTAAGATACCATCGAGAAATCCTTCTTGAACTTGGAGGAAAACTCATTCATCTAAGTTTCAGCTAAGAATGCTACTTGGTGTTGTTGATTCCCTTTACCCTTCTTCTTTGAACACTATGATGCATAATGGTCGTTCTTATGACATATGAAGAACTTGATTTTACTCAAGTCCTTCTTCCATGGCCGTGAATATGACTCCTCATCCTTCATCTTTCCCTTAATGGGTCCATTACCTTTTCCCTTCTTCACTTGACCAATTAAGCCATGGTCATTGACACCTCTATGTCTGCTATCCTTTGGCTCCATCTAATTTTTCTCATGGATACAATAATCCCACAAATATTTTCTAGGAGGGAAGGTCCTCTTGAGCATAAACACCCTAGATAAGCATTTCCCATTGAGGTGGGAACCCATTTAGCGCTTTATTTACTAACTCTGTTTCTTGAACCTTGTCTCCAATTGTTGTAGGCTGGTCACAAATCTATATGAAATTCATCAGGTAGTTAGTGATGGTGTCTAATTTGGTCATATCAACATATGTAAGTCTATTGTGCAATATCACCTTCCTGTTAATGTTCTCACACTAGTAAATACTAACTAGGGCATCAAACATGTCCTTCATTGTATTTTTCTCATATATGTGAGGGATCAGATGATCATTATATCATCCATGATCATCTTCTTGTCTCTCACTTCTTTCTTCTTGTGAGCTACCAAAACCTACAAATCTGTAGGCAAAGCCACCACATCTTTGATGATATCCCAGAGGTCATTCTCTTTTAATAGAAGAGTTACCCTGACTTTCCATGAAAGGAAATTAAAGGCACCATCCAGTCTGTCCTTGAACTTGAGGCTAGTTGATGCCATCTCTAATCTAATGCACAAACTCCTAGACCTCAAAATTAGTCCTTAAAAGAAATTACAAAATCATCTAACTTCTGGTCCTTATTTCTAGTAGTTGGTTTATTAGTGTACATTATGGAGAATCTCTTTTAGAGAACCAAGCTCTGATACCATGTAAATTTTATGTCCCTAGCTGCATTTCTCCCTATGTTTCTCTTTAATTAAATAAATCAAATCTGAACTTATTTAACCACATAAATAAATATTTATGAACATGCAACAATCACATATATAGCTGAAAATGAACAATAGAAACATAAACACGAGAATCATATCCTTCAAATCATCTTATCATTTAATAATCAAAACTTACAAGGACACCTCAACTTTAGGTTTACAACCTACTGTAAAAGAAACAATGTGCCTACATTTAAATATGAGAAACCATTGTACCATGTATGACATTGTATAGTACTATCCTTACAGTATTCAACCTTGTTGGTCGATTCGCTTCCTGTTATCTGCGTTCTCTCCTCCTTGGCTTAACTTGCGTGCATTCCTCACACAACTTTCTTGGTGTGTTATACAACTTCTCCTCCAAATATTGCCATATGTATGATTTGGGAGAGATTAATCTCCTCAATTATAGCAACTAACTTGCTTGATTTTAGCAACCAACACCTTCATTCTAGCAGCCAATTTCAACTAATCTCCTTAATCCCTGCAACCACCTTATCTCAACAATGAGTTGTATGGATAAGATTATATCAAACCCAACTAACTAATATTCCATGATCTCTATAACATTTCATTGAGATTTCTAAAACTAAGAGATCAAAGGAATTTATACTTTCACTTTTATTTATTAAGTGAAATTAGAGGATTGTATTATTTCTCACTTTTACTAAGTGGTCACTAACATGTTTTCTAAAACTTCTTCTTGTACATTCACACTTAACCTATGCAAGAAGCTCTTGATCAAGCTACATTTTTCAAGAGTGTGTGCTTTTGTTGCATTATCTTTAATTTTTCTACAATCTATACTACAACCATATTTTTTGTACTACTAAAATCAATAATCACTTTACAACACATACCCCATCTTTGCAATTTGACTTGAAAATATTATTTCTCAACTATCTATCTTCTTACAACAATTGTTTATGCTTTAATAGTGAGACCCTTCCTCTTTCTTCATGTTCTACCCTTGTTGTGATTAATTTTTTTATCTTTTGGCACCTTCCCTTGTGTTAATTGAGTCATTGGTTAATTTATGCATGGACCTCCTTTGTGTGGTTATTCAATTGACTTATGTCCATCTACACAAAAGTATAACAATATTTCATATGCATGTAACTGTGAACACCTCTTCCCCATGTTCAATCCTCCATAATCTCCGCCTCAAGTTCTACCTAGTGAGTTGTTTTATTACGACTTCTTAAATTTTAAACATTTGCAACTTCAACCTTCTACATGGAATTAAACCTCTACCATTGTGACTACCTCTTGCTCTAGAAAAATTATTCCTATTGTCCTTGTGCACTAAATTATCCTCTACCTCTAGCAAAAAATTTGTGTAGAATAACTTCAAACCATTTACATACCTTGAAATGCATTGAACTTTGTCTTACTTCCAAGGCATATGGAAATTTTGTAAAATTGCTCTATGTACTACTACTATACACCCACTCTGTCTAAAATTCCACAATTGTCTTAATAAAGTTCGCTTGCAGTGTACAAGCAAAACTTTATTGTACGACTATGCAACCTCTTGCTCCAATTGTAAACCTTTTCTTTACCCTTCCTAACTCTGCTATGTGACACAAAATCCCACCATATTTTAATTTCTCTTCAAGTTCATATTCATGAATTTTTTCCTCTTAGGGATTTCCGTTTTCTCCAGTTCAAAATTGCACTCCATCTCTCTTAGCTAGAAAAATAATGCTTATGCATTTAAACTTCCATCACAACCAAAAAAACATCGACCGTCACTCCCCTTTAGTCTTAAAAAATCATATCCACTATGTTGCAACATCTTCACCTTCAACTTCTCTATTTTCTTCCTTTAATGGGTTTGATTTGCGCACTTTGGAGTTTCTATCTCGGTGTCTACTCTTTAAGTCCTCCATTCTTCTTCTTAATGCAACATGTAACCCTTTGTTCATTATTGCTCTTCCTCCTCTTGCCACCATTTATACTAACTTTATTTATCACTACCTCTATGCTATCTTCTCTAAGCCTTCTTCTCTCTCAGTTCTCTCCCAAAGGTTCTCCACACTGTCTTTAGCACATATGACATAGTCTAGGGAATAATGGGTCAAATTCAAACTCAACCTCAAACTTTGGAAACTATGTGAAAAAATTTAGGTTAGCATAAAGAATCCATATATAACATTATATGCTAAATAAGCAGATGTAGGATACATAACTAAAGTCACAATCATAGGGAAATACGTAGACTTTTTCTCAATACATAGAAATGTAATACATGCACACATTTACAAAAAAGTGTTAGGGTATTTAGATGCTTAGGAGTTGGTTAAGTTCAACTTGGTCTAATGTGCCTTTATTTAAAGTGTGTTTCTTTAATGTGCTTTTGTAATTAATTAATCTATTAGTCATGATTTTGTTCTAGAGATTAAATGATCCGATGATTCATCTTCTCCTCAACACCAATGACACTGGATACATGAGGGGCATGTGTTGATGATTAATTTTTGAGAGATGATCATTTAATCTACTTTATTTTTGTGTTAATGCATTGCATCCAACGATCATGTTTGCTAGGATCATGGATTGTTTCTCTCTTTGAGATTTTTAACCACATAAACGCTAATGTATTGATCTTTGGTACATGTATGTTAGTAGGGAGTGAGCTAGCTATGGAGCAATCCTCCCTCCATCGGACGGAGGAGGAGCAAAGTCAACGTTAACTTTGCTCCTCCTCCGTCCGATGAGGGAGGATTGCNTAGTAGTTGTACAAAGGTGTTTGACTTGTGCGTATATGCCTTATTTTTTGAACAATGTATGAGATCTCCTATGAAGATTCATTCTTATTGGTGACTGAGACCCTGAACCTGCCATTGCATGCAATAGAATACCTCTTGATTCTATGGCTGCTAAAGAATTTTGAGTCAAATGAACCAGTATAGTCCATCCAAAGCATGTTTCCATTGGAAATATTTTTCATATTTGCTGGAAAGGTTTTTATTTGGCTGAGATACAATCATTTATCTCAAATTTAAAGATATACAATGTGATTTTAAATTTTTTTAAACCACCTTAATATTGTTATAATTTATCGCTTTAGTTTTTTCTTTATATTTTTGAATTACTTCCTTTTTATATGTATATTTATTTATGTTCTTTGCCCTATAGTTTGCGTGATCTTGGCAAAACCGTAGATATTTCCTATATAATACTAACAAGAATCTAACCTCGATCACATTAGGTTCTGAAATTGTTTTGAACTTTTTTTGGAAATATTTGTTTGTTATCATGTGCGATGGTGTATGAAATTGTTGCATGCAAAAATAAGGGTTTCCCATTTTAAGCACACACTTCAAGAAAGTGGAGATTAAAAATAAAAACAGTATTTTTTTTAAAATTTGACATAATTTTTATACCTCACTGGGTTGAATTTTTTATAAAAATAGAGGCCTTGAATTTAAGTTTTTATTTATTTTAAGTTATTTTTTTTGAAAGTGTATGTAGCTTTAGTGCATATTGTTATAAAAGTTATTTATAAAGTAGTTTTATTGTTTTTTGTTAAGGTTGCAAACTGAAACTTAAGTTATAGAGTAATTTTATTGTAAAAATGTTTCTCACTTATTTTATAAAAGTGAATCATTTGAGCTATAAAATAGCTTATTTGTAAATGTGAGCTTAAATGTCAAAGTTGTGAAAGATGGAATAAAAAATAAATAAAATTAATTTTTACAACTTGACAATTTTATTGTGCATCCATCACCGTGGGCTAACCTTCACTTGCCACATGACACCTTGGTTAGCATTTTAATTTGTTATATCTTTCTTTGAATGACCATAACTTCATCATCCATAGTTCATTTTCAATGTTGTTTTTTGCCCCTTTTGACTACCTACTATCTCAAGCTCTTCCATCTGAACAATCAATTTATACTTTTGGATCCATTTTACTTTTAGATATTATTATGTCCAATCGAAGTGATACCATGCTTATTAGTTCAAATCATTTCTCATGGAAATCTCGTATGGATTATTTACTATGAAGTAAGAAATGTTACAGGGTTAACTAACAGAATTGCCCCTCTTAAATCATTAAAGAGAGCCAAATGGTACAATAAAAATGATGAAACACATGGATTGATAGAGATGCCAATATTTATGATTTATAGTTTCACTCTCAAGGGATTGAAACCTTAGATGCAACTTGGCAAAAGATGAAAACCTTGTTTGTTAAACACAATGATATCCAAGCCCACCATTTTGAAAATCGATCGATGACTTTGAATCCAAACCATTTATCTTGAATTAAGGATTTTTCCTTCAATATTAAGACAATTAGGCTTTTACTTATTGAGCGTAAAATAAAAAGGGAAAATGATTAAGTCATATATGTTATTCTTGTTAAGCTTTGAAATGTCTATTCTGATTTTGTATCTACTTTTCACTAAAAATGATGAAGCACATGGATTGATAGGGATATCAATCTCTAATTGTTTACTAGGGAAAATGTTAAGCATCCGTAATTTTCTTAAAGTGTATAAACCTTGGTAAATCTTACTAATTATAAAATTTGCAACAATATTATGTTTGGTGATATTTTTTAAAAAATATTCAAAATTTTACGGATTTTATATAGTTTTTAGACAATTTTGAGGATGTTTAGAGTAAAACAATTTAATCCTATGGAATTTGGGCAAATCATATTATAAAAAAATGGAAATTGACAAATATTTTTTTGTGAAAATCTTGAAAATTAGCCCATATGCTAAATTTTTCCCCTAAAATTTTCCTTGTTGTTTATACTTTCACCCTCATGGGATTGAAACAATAGACCCAACTTGGAAAAATTTAGAAACCTTGTTTGGTAAACATTTTTAGATTCAAACCCTCTAGCTTGAAAATCAATTGATTATTTTGAATCCTACTAATTTATTTTGTAATGAAGATTTCCTATCTAGTTAAAACACTTAAGGCTCTTATTCATTAAATGTAAGATTAAAAAAAAGATGATCAACTCATATATGTAATTCTTGTTAAGATTGGAAACACTTATTAAGTTTTTGTATCTACTTTTCACTCCACTAGAGAAGCACTTATTAGTCAAGGGGCTACTTACAAAATTCCCTCTTTTGAAACTTTATGTGATTCTCTCATTAGAGAGAAAATATAAGTTCTTACATTTTGTATTGATCAAGAATGAAAATACATATAAGAAAGCCTTAATGGCACAATATAACCAAGGTCCCAAGCATCATACTTTGGGGTTACTTGTAAAGTGTTTACACAATGTTTGGGGGTGCTCAATGAGATTTGGGGCACATGGTGTATGACTAACCCCTTGATGGTTCAAGATGGAGTGTAGTATGGTAGATGGTCTGTGATGCATATCCAAAATTGAGATAGCTTTCCCAATGTATGTTTGAACTCAGTATGGTGTTGGCTTGGCTTTATTCCTTTAGGCATTGAAGATCTTTTGGTTGTTTGGTGGATGCCTTTCATTGAGCATCATGAGGAGCCAGTTACTTGGAGAGAATCCTTTAGGGGATGTGTAATGTTTTGCATCATGGAGAATATATTTAGGACTTAGTTGGCATATGGTATTTTGGTTTCCTATCCAAAGGATTGGATATGTAATGAGGACACCAACAACTTCAATAGTGTCCTTGTAGGGGGGTAGTTGATATCGTGGAGTACTTTGCTTTGGATAATAGATGGAGTCCATGGGGATCATGATGGAGTGTGTGGACTTGCATTACACAACTACATCACCTGGAAGTCATTATTGGGCATGATATCGACATTAGATCATGGAACATGTACTTTTGAATGGACATCTCACTTGTCTGGCCTACAACGGCCGATATAAGTTGCTTGTAAGGGCTTAAGTCCACATAGTATTGTTGGAATCCCTTACCTATCATATAAATAGAGGAAGTAGATATTCATTTTATACACATCATCAGTTGTACTCTCTTCTTTGTACTTAACTTCTTGGAAGAAGTTTCTAGGGTTTCCTCATAAACCCTAGGTGGAGTGAAGTTTAGAGGGGATTTTTTCATGTGGAGTTTACTCTTATGACTAAGGTTTTATATTATGGAGGAGAGTTTGGGATGACACTTTTCTTTCTCTCTTTTGGATCTTCACATGCACTTGTTATATATCTCTCTCTTGAGGCACTGCTATTTCTTGATAATTATTCGAGTTTCTTGGAGCACTTTGAAGTTCTAGGGTTATTGTTTTACCCTTGGAGGTTGGAGTTTAAGGTTTTGAGAGAAAACCTAAGGGTGGATTTGTTAAGAAAAAAATGACAATGGAATCTTTCCTTGGAGATAGTGTTGGAGAGATTATTGCATTTGGATCTTCTTGGTAGATCTAGGGTCTGATGATTTATCCTAGCTAGGGATTTTTGGATCATTGGATTTTTGTATTAGACTTTAGAGAAGGATAAGGTATGTACTTTTAATTCATCTTGAGCTTATCTATGAAGTTTTGAGCTATCCATATTTGGTGTTATTTGCATATTTTAATTTCCAACTATATCTTATTTATGCTTTTGTTATTTACAATTAATTATGTCTTGCTAAGTTGACATGAGTAAAAGAGTAATTTTTAAGTGATTTAACATCTAAAGGAAGAATAAAAGGGGATGCAATTAATTTTGTTAAAGTACATTTTCAATCTTGCGTTGGATGATAAGTTGTCATAGAAGGGTTGAAAACTTAGGTCTTGGTTTGGTATATTTTCTCGTTGAATCGCCATGAAGTTTGGAGTTGTTAAAAGTGAATTATTGTGATATATATATATATATTTTATGTTTTCTACACTTTAATTTACAACAGTCCTAAAGGTTGAAAATTCTAGGGCTAATATCCGAGAAGCCTTCTAAGAAAAAGGTAAAATTTCAATTTTGCATTAATTGTCTGAGTGCACAAAATTTCCAAATGAAGAAGAAACATACTCATAACAAACAAAACACACAAGGATCCCAAACCCTCTCAACCAACCACTACTCCAAGTGCCAAGAAAGGAAATAAATAAAAAGGTAAGAACACTAAAAGACATTTCAATTTTTTGTGGGTGAGGTAGTCATGTCAAGTTAAATATTCCAAGAATATGGAAGCTTTAAACATAAAAATGAATAAGAACATCAATTTTATCCACCTTTTACTAACTCTTATTTACATGAACATGCTCTTTTGCTTCTGGTTTTTCTTTTAATGAAACATCTACTTCTTTTTCTATTGAGTTGCTTATTGATTATGGAACATCTTATCATATGGCTAAGGATAGAACCGTATTTTATATTCTTTATAAATGTAACACCTAACAAATATTTGTTGGCGATGATATATTTATATGTATTGTAGAGTTTGGAACAACTAGATGATTCTTAGTTTACTGATGTATTGTGTGTTCTAAGTCTTTCTTGCAACCTTCTATCATTGTATCAAATCAATAAATTAGGTGAAGGAAAAACTATATAATTTTAACCTCACCAAGTAGCAATCAAGGATTTAATAGATCCCAAGCATATCTTAAAAAATATAATTGATGATGATATTACTAGGATGTGCAAATTTGACAACACTAGGTCATCATCTCTTCTCTCAGATCTTATTTCTCATAGTGATGACATGAGCAAACTTTGACATGAGCGGTTTGATCATCTAAACTATTGTTCATTGGAACAACCATGTAAACATAATATGGTGATTGGTCTTCCTTTTGTTTATTGTATAGATAGTGCTTGTTCCGACTATGTTCTAAAAAAATATTATCCAGAATATTTTGACAAACATGTCCCTTGGAACACATCAACCCCCTTGCAACACATTTATAATGAATTGTGTGGCCCACTTCATTATATTTATTTCTTTGGATTCAAGTACTTCTTTAGATTCATTGGTGACTTCTTTATATGTACTTGGGTTTATTTCTTAAAACTTAATAGTGAAGTTTTTAACATGTATTTGTCTTGTAAGGCCCTTGTAGAAAAAAAAATTGGACATCAACCTAAAAAGTTAATAATGGATAATGGTGTAGATTATAACAACAAAAAATTTGCAATCTACCACACTAAACAAGGCATTAAGATGCAACAAATTGTTCCATGCAAATCACAACAAAATGGTGTTGTTGAGAGAAATAATACCACATTAAAAGAGATGGAAAATTGTATGGTTCAATCCAAGGGATTAAGAGCCAAATTTTGGGCAAAAGCCATTAATTGTGCCAATTACATAGTTAATCACACTCCCACAAAGGATTTAAAGTATAAGATTGAAAACAACATGAAGTAACATTAAACCAAATGTATGCCACTTTTGTGTGTTTGGTTGTGAAGCATCACTCACAATCCCAATGGGAAAAGGAAAGCATTAAAATATAAGAGTGAGATGTGCATTTTTGTTGGATACTCTAAATATCTATAAGGATCTATACTTGTTGGCAAGGGGTTGGATATAGGTGAGTTGTGCAGTGTTTAGGATGCTCTGCATACTCACGAGGCACTGCACGAGGCAAAGATAGCAAGAGAGGAGGAAAATAGTCCACTTTTTATATATTTTTATGTCATGTTTGTACTCATTGACCATTTCTTCAGAATATTGGTCCTTAGTGGTTAAATTAGTTAGAAGTTGTTAGGAGTTAGTTAGAAGTGGAACTTGAATGTAAAGGCGCAAGCCTATATATAGAGTTAGAATTGCAAATGTGAGATATATTGGAGAGATACCGAAGATATACATGAGGTGGATACTGATATCTGTGAAGAGAGATTGAATCTTGTGTTATTTTGTGGGGTGATCATTCTTTGGTTGTGGAGAAGTACTATATGTTTTGGGATCTGTTGCACAGAAGTAATATGAAATGATGGATGTTGTTATGAATTGCTACTATCTTTTATCTCTTTTTATGTTCTTATGTGCTGAGATATCAATGATGGTTGCTTTATGGATCTGCTTTATGAATGAATAATATGATACTGCTGAGATGAATAAGTAAATGATGTGATCTGTTTAAATTTGTGGTTATAATGATAGATCTATGATGAATATTGCTATATTTGATGAATGGCTCTGCTAGATCTGATAGTTATGCTGATAAATCATTGATTCCCCAATCCTCCTCCTTACTGTTGGAAACTTGGTTCCGACAGTTCTCCCTTGAACATCTCGGGTGAGACTTCATCCACTCTGTGGATGTTTCCAGGCAAGGTAAAACCTGTTTGGGCCGGTGCTCAGGGAGATCGTGCTGTTTGGGCTTCGACAGAACGAGAACCCTTGTCGGCAAGGCTTTGTTGGTGGGTTTTGGACAACAAATGGTTCCGTTGTTGGGACCTCGTTGTGACTGAAGAGGAGGATATGTTGTGGCATCCGACAAAATCGGAGATCCAAGATTGGTTCGACCTAAGACTGCGGGAGTTCACTGAAGCTTAGAACCAGAACTCGAATTTGACAACAAACGCATGGTTGGCAAGTTACATTCATGATGGTCCTCATGAATGGTTTTTCTATGATTTCCCCATCATACTCTACGAGTGGTTGGCATGATTCACCTACAAGAAAGGAAACTTCTAGGGAGGAGAGCCGACGTCTTGGACTCCTGAGCTAATTTAGGAACTACAAGAGACAGATAACAAGGTGTCGCGGGATGTCAAAGTTAGATTGGACAATATTCTAGAAGGATACATCACTGTGTTCACGGTTGATACCAACAAGTCCTACAGCGAAGCATAAGGAGAATTATTCAACGGACCATGAGGTAGGTTCTTGCTGTCTCTGCAATTGTTAATCAAGATGCTTGTTTGTGAAAAGGGCATACTAAAGATGCACCTCGAGTAGTAGAACTTTAGTGTGTGGAGGATGTGAACACCGCGATAGAAGGGGGGCGACGAATGGAAAGATAAGGGGCAGATGGGTGTAAGTTTCGATGAGACTGTGAGGGAAACCGAGGAAGAGAGTGGTTGTACAAGGGGAGGAGCAAGGTTCTGAGTATAGAATAGGTAGAGGACAGGGGAAGATCCTGTTGCGATCGAAACACAAGACCATGAAGGAAAACTACACGGGATGAAGTGGCCCTACACCGACGAAGAGGACTAGTAGACCTAGGCTACTCCCAGGGTAGAAGTAAGGTCAAACCCCAGTAGAAACATGTCCACACCTTCGCACACTACTCCACCATCAGGAAAATATACACAATATAGGTCGACATGTACAACGTGCCAAGCGTCATCCAGTAGTAAAGCAACATCTGCAGGAAAAAGGTCTAGGATGGCGAGAGACAATATGAAGCTACCTATGTTCCATGGAAACGACACTAATGACCCAGAACAGTATTGGTTCTTATGTGAGGTAGTCTGGACTGCCAGATAGACTATCGATGATGATGTAAAGAAAGGCCAGTTAGCAACCACCCTCCGGGGCCATGCACTCAATTGGTATATGAGATTCATTTAGGTTCCACAAGGGAAAAAACAAAGACTTTGGATGAGTTTCAGAAGGGACTGCTTGAAGAATTCAAGAAACCAAAATCTGAAGCACAGTACATTACAGAGCTAAAGGAAATCAAACAATTCCCTAATGAGATGGTTTGGGACTTTGATTAGAGGTTTAAAACGCTGATGGAATGGGTCAGCTTCGATATGAGTGACATCCATCACAAAGAATAGTTCATTACGGCATTGGTCCCTCATATCAAACACTCGTTAATGCGAAAAAATATCACGACACAGAGCAAAGTTCTGGAAATTGCAATGAAGTTGGAGGCTTCACCTATTGGAGAAATTGCTATCGACATGAACTAAATCCAGGTGCAGCTGGCGAACCTGACACTTCAATTGCAGGATATCAAGAAGGTGAAAGATGAACATGATGAATTGTGGTGCACTCGGTGTCATGTGGATGGACACGCGAAAGATACCTGTCCTTATTTCCAGAATTATCTACTCTCAAGAGCACCGAACCCATTGAGTTGCGATGGTGTGCCGTGGTGTCGCACTTGTCAAGTATATGGGCATCGACATGAAGACTGTACCTACATGCATAAAATGGTTACAAAGATAGAAAGCTGATATTTCACCTTCTGTCGCTCAGTTGAGTACGAGGATAAGGACTGTTGAGCCTATGATCTGCTTCAAGAGTGGACATATGATTTGTATTTCATGAAAGGTGAAGATCCTTGCATGGTGCCGCAGCCGCAAGTGATACAACCGCCACCTCAAGTCCAATATACAACACCACCACAGATGCAGTTTATTCTGTCACAACCACAGACGCAGGTTGCACCATAGGCGCATTTTGTGCCACGACCACAGTACACCCAGACCCCAATGGCTCCGCCACATCTGCAGTATGTCCAAGCAACGCACTACGTTCAACAGTAGATGAATCCCCCACAACAGCAAGCGTCCCAACCCTAGTATCAACAACAAGTAGCTCAACCACAATATCAATAACAAGGAGGATTCTGTGGAGGATTCAAGGGAAGAGGAGGTTTCAGTCGTGGAAAAGGATGAGGTCGTGCATCAATTGAGTGTTACAACTGTGGGAAATTTGGGAACTATCAGAGGAGTTTTCCCCATTTGCAATGTGTATACTTCACGGTGAATGATCATACTGTTGAAAATTTCCCTCAGTTAATTGCGAGATGGCAGGCCGGTAGTGTTCCTTTATTACAGAATCAGAACCAGTTCCAGGCCCATAATCAAATACAAAAAAAGTAGCAACTGTAGAATTAAGGTCAGTCCCAAATTATAGTACAAAATCAGAATATCAATTAGCCTATGAATCCACCGATGAACCAAAATCCACCTCTGAATCAACCTCTGTCGCAGAACCAAAATCAAGGGTCGACAATTGCGACCATTCTAGCAGAGCCACAAACAAAGGATATTGATGTTGGGATTATTACTAGAGGAGGAACGACGACTGAAGAAGATGGACTGTGACCACAAGTGCAATTGGATGGAAAGAATAAATCACAGTTTGATATTGCGACTGAGAGATAACCTTTTTCGAGGCTCGCGAGGCACTTGGAAGAAATCCTGGTAAGACACCTATTTTCAGCATGCCTTCAGCTTTTTATTCTTCGTTAGAAGCTGGTACCTTACTATAGTTCTTTGAGATTTGTTTGTCCCTAGAAAGAGATCCCGATGCTCTGGTTGAGATCGAGAAGTTGTTGCACCTTCCAAATAAAGAGTTGCAAGACTCTGCGGTGAATTCTTTACCGAAGAAAAATATAGGCAAGGAAATGCGGATGAACATCCAGATTAGGGACTATGAAGTCGATTCAGTTATTCTAGATCTTGGATCCGATGTGAATATCCTGATGAAATAGATGTTGCAGAAGTTGGGGGAGCCAAAACTTGGCTGGTCCCCAGTGCAGCTGAGATTGGCTAATCAGGCCAAAGTTCAACCAATCGCCGGGGTGTCAAATCTAGTTGTAGATGTTGAAGGTATGAGAAATCATGATGATTTAGATGTAATTGAGGTTGTTGATGGAGGAGGCTCCTATCCCATGCTACTAGGGATTGGATAGGACAATGAAAGCATGGTCGTGATAAATTTTAAGAAGTGGTTGATGACATTTGAGAACCAGGATATCCAAGTTATTGCCCCTATGGATTCTAATGAAGGAAGGTGATATATTGAACCTGTTAAAGATGAATTTGTTAGAGTATGGGATCATGTTTATAATATCTCTGAGGATTACATCCATCCTACGGCTGACAGAGAACTGGGTTGGTGTAGCGCTAGCTCAGCGTCCTCTGATTCTGATGATGCGCTGGAAAATCAGCAAAATCGGATGCATGAAGTATCACTCATAAAATGTGGGTAGATCACGCAGTCACTACACCATGTCATGACTGAGGTCATTGAGTTTACAATCGATGAAGGACTACCAGAAATATCTGGGTTCCTCAAGCATTTTGAAGTGAAGGTATCTGAGCCTCAATGCTTGTTGGCATTAGGAGAAGCATTGAAGGCTACTCCAGCACGTTGGTGGGAAGTTCATAAGGAGACCATTCATGAATGGGCACAGTGTCGACAATTGATGACTGTGCGCTTTGGAGAGATGGAGGTATATCACACTGGGAGATATGATGGAAAGAATAACCCTTGTAGGCATATGAGGGAATGCAAGACGTTGTGGGCATTGCGACCCAAGGATGAGTGGGTCCATGCTTTTATTAACACATTGGATGAAATGCCAAGGTCTTGGTACATATCAGTAGAACTATGCATAGAAATCACAACTTGGGAAGAGATGACTGTTTGCTTTGCGGATACCTTTGGATTTGTAGATACCAATGTAGAGGTTAACAATGCACTAGAGATCATTCGGGATGTTGTTTTGAAAGTTGTCCCAGTTGCATATCCTGTGGACCCACATGCGCATTCCCATATACAATCGATGATGGAATGTTACAACATCTCTGGCGAGCCAGAGGATGATGATGAGTTGCACAATATTAATATACCAGATAATGAAGGAATTCAGGATGTCGTAGCATCATATGTGTCGACAGATCCCATGACTCAATATTTGAAGCTTAGGAAAGTTAACATTTGGATGGAAGATAATCCGAAATTTGCAAATATTGGGGACTAATGCGATGAGGAGACCATGGAAAAGATCATAGATCTCTTGCATGAGTTTCAAGAACTGTTTCCGACAAAATTATTTGAAATGAAGGGGATATTGGGTGACCCAGGGGAATTGAAAATCCCATTAAAAACAGATGCAAAACCAGTCTGACAGAGGCCATATTGCTTGAATCTGCGATATAAAGAACGAGTCAAGGATGAACTTGACCGGATGCTAGATGCAGGGATTATTGAGCCTGTTGAAGATTCAGAATCGATAAGTCCTATCGTTGTCCAAGATAAGAATACTGGGGAAGTATGAATCTGTTTCAATCTAGGAAAACTAAATGATGCTTGCCTACATGATCCCTTTCCAACACCATTCACTGATGAGGTTCTTGAGGAGTAGGCGGTCAAGAAATGTACTCTTTTACAGATGGATTTTCTGGTTATCACCAGAGAAGAATTACAAAGGAAGACCGCCATAAAACCACATTTGTCACCGAATGGGGTTGCTTTCAATACATAGTCACTACCCTTTGGGTTGAATAATGCACTTGCGGTATTCTCTCGGGTTGTTGTCATTGCCTTCAAATATTTTATTTAGAAATTTTTTGCAAGTATATATGGATGACTTGAAAATCTATGGATTGATCAAGGATCACTTGGAAAACCTGCACATGATGCTGGAAAGGTGTCGACAACATAATATCGCATTGAATTCAAAGAAGTGCATCTTATGTGCACCATTTGGGATATTGTTGGGCCATATCGGTTGTAAGCAGGGGCTTTTGGTTGATCCAATGAAGATTGTGCTCATTCTGAGCCTACCACCACCTACCAATATGAAGATGCTTCATGCGACACTAGGACATACTGGGTACTATCGCAAGTTTATCCGCGGTTACGCTATGATTACTGCCCCTATGGAGAAACTGTTAAACAAGGATGTTGCATTCATATCGAGCCAGCAGTGTCAAAGAAACTTCAAAACATTGAAGGCCAAGATAGCTTCAGAACCCATACTTGTGTTCCCCGATTGGAACAAGGAGTTCCATGTCCATGTCGATACCTAATCTGTTGCACTAGGAGTGGTACTTGCGCAACCAGGAGAAGGAGATCTGGATCACCCAATTGCCTTTGATAGCAGGAAGTTATCCTTTGCTTAGAACAATTACACAACCACAGAATTTCAGGCATTATCTCTTGGGAGGTCACTTCAAAATGTTCACTAACCATTCGGCTTTGAAATATCTAGTTACTAAGGCTATGTTGGGGGGGAAGATATGTTGTTGAATACTTCTCTTTCAGGAGTTTGATTTCGAGATAATTGTGAAGCCAGGATGCTTGAATGCTAGTCCAGATCATCTGTCCCGCATTGAAATAGGAGAAGAGCCAACCAATATTGACAATGGATTGCCTGATGCACAACTGTTTCGAGTTGATATCACAGATGACCATTATGCTCCGATCATTCACTTCTTGGCAACCAGAGTTGTGCCAGAGGAAATGCCGACCAGTTAAAAGAAGCAGTTGATAGTAAAGGATTCAGATTTTTAGTTAATTGCTAGGAACTTGTACAATCTTGGACCTGATGAGATCCTGTGACAGTATGTTCTACCTCATGAACAAGGAAAAATTCTGGCAGAAGCACATGTCGAGGTTGTGGGTGGAAATTATGGAGGACGGGCGGCTGCACGTAAGGTTCTACGCACCGAGCTATGGTGGCCTACTTTACACAATGATGCAGTAGACCATGCGCGAAGTTGTGATGTTTGTCAACATGTTGGGAAGCCATCCTGACAGGATGAAATGCCGCTTGTACCACATGTAACTTTACAAACTTTTGATAAATGGGTTGTCGAATTTGTGGGTTCCATAAACCCACCAAGGAAGAGAACAGGCGCATGGTACATAATCACCACGATTTACTATTTGACAAGGTGGGAGGAGGCCACACCAGTTGTGGATTGCACTACTGTGATAGAAACAAAGTTCATATTTGAAAACATTGTGACACGGTTTGGATGCCCTCGGATAATGATGAGCGACCAGGCCAGCCACTTTATCAACCGCATAGTAAAAGCACTACTAGAATAGTTGTAGGTGTAGCATCAGAAAAGTACCCCATATAATCCACAGGAAAATGGCACTATAGAAGCCTTCAACAAATTCTTGGAAACTACACTAACGAAGGTATGTAATGCTAATTGTGATGACTGGGATTTAAAGATCCCTGCATTTCTATGGGCATATCGCACCACTTACAAGAGGCTGACAGGGCAGACGCCGTTCAAATTGGTATATGGTCAAGAGGAAGTCATGCCTATGGAATACATTGTTCCTAGTCTCTGCATTGTAGCAATAACTAGCATGGCCGATGACGAAGCACTTGAAGATGAAGCAACACAACTATTCCAACTGGAAGAGGACGACTTCATCGCAAGATTCCAGCAGCGAGTCGATAAGGATTGACAGAAGGTGTGGCATGATCACCATATAAAAAACAAACAATTTTCCCAAGGATATTTGGTGTTGTTGTATGACAACAAGTTCATGAAGCATCCGGGTAAGTTACAGATGCATTGGTTAGGAACCTATCTTGTTAATTCAATTACCTCTAAGGGTGCAGTTCAATTGCAACAGTTAGATGAAGCGATGCTACCAAAGCTATTGAATGGAAGCCGTTTGAAGCCCTATAGGACAGGGCTAGAGGTGCGCACTGCTTGAAGCACTGTGAATAAGAAAATTATA
This sequence comes from Pseudotsuga menziesii, assembly GCA_001517045.1. Classification (NCBI taxonomy): domain Eukaryota; kingdom Viridiplantae; phylum Streptophyta; class Pinopsida; order Pinales; family Pinaceae; genus Pseudotsuga; species Pseudotsuga menziesii. Next base: position 70,010 of record LPNX010376655.1, read on the forward strand.
GAGAGAGAAGCTAGAGATAGGTAGCAAGAGGAATAGTGGGCCCACGAGTTGGGGTTGTATTAGGTTAGAGGGTCGTTGATTCAGAATTTAATAGCCAATTAGCCAAGGAAAATGGTTGCGCCAGAGTAAGATGGTGCGATAGGGAAAAGATTGCGTGTCAGCAGGAGGCTGCACTCAGAGGATAGGGATGCGACATGCAAACGAGATGGGGTTGCATGATAGGGGGTCACCATAGATAGAAAAAGTGGCTTGTATTGTACGGTAGACCCCGTGACGGTGACTAGATGTCACATCAATACTTAATAATGACTGTCAAAGAGGGAAATGATGGCATGGTTGACATCACAGTTAATGATAGCAGATCTAAAAGGAAGGGTGACAGAATTGACGGCGTATTTAGCACACACATGAATGATTCAGTCATAATGATGCACCTGAGTGAGTTATGATGGCATCTAAGCCAAATTCAGTGTTATAAGCTGAGGACCGGTAGGCGTATGAACCCCAGTAGGAAGTGTTGCAATGAGAAAAGTTGCAGAAGAGATGGGTCGAGTCATTGAAGAAAGCTCCACTATGTAAGACAGTAGCGGTTGAAGGGGCAATGCAGACCTCCCTTGATATGGGGAAACCTATGAGTGAGAATTCCATCTCAGCAGAAATTGATGAACAAGTTGTGAGTATGCAGGTTAGTTTGGCTGAGATAGAAGTATCTGGTGAAGTTATCGTCGACTATATTTCTCCTAGTTGGTCTGAGGTGCCGACTAAGACACCCATGAGGAATCTGGAGGGGATCAGAGTTCCTGCCCCATTTGACTAAGTATGCAGGAACAGGGAACCGGGTCCACTTTAGGCAGCGACAAATGAGCCCAAAAGGACCAACTGGGGAGAAGCAGGTTGAGCCTAAATGCAAGAAATGACCAAGTGGACAGACGCAGGGTTGCAGATTTGGCTTCCCGACACTTCTTGAAGGGAGAAAACACATGGAGAATGATGTAGTATTCACAGAAGCTGGAGCACAATGGCATTGTAGGTTACACAAGTCCAAAATTTTGCTAAGGTCCGCTGCGATTGACATTGAAGGAAGCAGTTATGGCTAGTTGCAAGTCGGCATAGCTGGAAACAGTTGCACACTGGTGTATATGTGACGGTTTCTACTCTTCAGGCTCACGGAGGACACCATGGCCAACTGAAGTGGCTCGAGGATGAGCCACAAGACTGTGTTGGGGGATTGTTTGTAAGGGGTTGGAGATAGGTGAGTTGTGTAGCATCTAGGATGTTGCGCATACTCATGAGGCACCGCACAAGGCAAAGATAGCACAATAGGCAGAAAATAGTCCAATTTTTATATATTTTTATGTCATGTTTGTACTCATTGACCATTTCTTCAGAATATTGGTTCTTAGTGGTTAAATTAGTTAGAAGTTGTTAGGATTTAGTTAAAAGTGGACCTTGAATGTAAAGGCGCAAGCCTATATATAGAGTTAGAATTGCAAATGTGATATATACCAAAGAGATACCGAAGATATACATGAGACAGATACTGATATCTGCGAAGAGAGATTGAATCTTGTGTTATTTTGTGGGGTGACCATTCTCTAGCTGTGGAGAATTATTGTATGTTTTGGGATCTGTTGTGCAGAAGTAATATGACATGATGAATGTTGTTCTAAATTGCTACTATCTTTTATCTCTTTTTTCTGTTCTTATGTGTTGCAATATCAATCATGGTTTCTTTATGGATATGGTTTATGAATGAATAATATGACACTGCTGCGATGAATAAGTAAATAATGCGATCTATTTAAATATGTGGTTATACTGATAGATCTGTGATGAATATTGTGATATCTGATGAATGGCTCTGCTAGATCTGATAGTTATGTTGATAAATCGTTGATGCCCCGATCCTCCTCCTTACTGCCGAAAACTTGGTTCCAGTAGCTCTCCCTTGAACATCTCAAGTGAGACTTCATCCGCTCTGTGGGTGTTGTCGGGTAGGGTAAAACCTGTCTGGGTCGGTGCTCAAGGAGATCATGCTGGTTGGGCGTCGACTGAATGAGAACCCCTGTGGACGAGGATTTGTTGGTGGGTTTTTGCCAACAAATGGTTCTATTGCCGGGACCTCGTTGCGAATGAAGAGGAGGATATGTTGTGGCATCCAACAAAACCAAAGATCCAAGATTGGTTCGACCTAAGACTGCGGGAGTTCGCTCAAGGAGAGAACCAGAACCTGAAGTTGATGACAAACACATGGTTGGCAAGGTACATTCATAATGGTCCTCACGAATGGTGTTTTTGTGAGTTTCCCATCATACTCTATGAATGGTAGGTGCGATTCACCTACAAGAAGCACAACTTCCATGGAGGAGAGCCGACGTCCTGGACTCCTGAGCTAATTTAGGAACTACAAGAGATGGATAACAAGGCATTGTGGGATGTTGAATTTTGGCTGGATAGTATTCGAGAAGGATACATCACTGAGTTTGTAGTTGATACCAACAAGTCATACAACGAAGCAGAACGAGAACTCTTCAACTGAACATGAGGTAGGTTCTTGCTGTCTCTGCAATTGTCAATCAAGATGCTTATTTGTGAAAAGGGCATACTAAAGATGCACCTAGAGTATTAAAAATCTGGTGTGTGGAGGATGTGAACACCACAATAGAAGGGGGGCGACAAATGGAAAGATAAGGGATATATGGGTGTAAGTTTCGACGAGACTATGAGGGCAGCTGAGGAAGAGAGTGGTTGTACAAGGGGAGGAGCAAGGTTCTGAGTAGAGAAGAGGAAAAAGATAGGGGAAGGTCCTGCTGCAATAAGAACACAAGATCACGAAGGAAAACCACATGGGACGAAGCGGCCCTACAACGACGAAGAGGATGAGCGGAACTAGGCTACGCCCAGGGTAGAAGTAGGTTCAAACCCTGATAGCAAAGTGTCTACACCTATGTGCACTACTCCACCATCAGGAAAATATATGCAATCTACATTGACGTGTCCAATGTGCCCAGCGACATCCAGTAGTAAAGCAACATCTGTAGGAAGAAGTTCTAGGATGGCGGGAGATGATATGAAGCTACCTATGTTCCATGGAAATGACATTGATGAACCCGAATAGTATTGGTTCTTATGTGAGGTAGTCTGGACTGCCAGACAAACTACTGATGACGATGTAAAGAAAGGCTAGTTAGCGACCACCCTCCAAGGTTGTGTAATCGATTGGTATATGAAATTCATTTAGGTTCCACAAGGGAACATGACAAAGACTTTGGATGAGGTTCAGAAGGTACTGCTTGAAGAATTGAAGAAACCAAAATCTGAAGCGCAGTACATTATAGAGCTGAAGGAAATCAAACAATTCCCTAATGAGATGGTTTGGGACTTTAATCAGAGGTTTAAGACGCTGATGGCACGGGTCATCTTTGATATGAGTGACACCCAACACAAAGAATGGTTCATTGCGGCACTAGTCCCTCATATTCGACACCCATTAATGCAACAAAATATCACGAAACAGAGCAAGGCTCTGAAAATTGCACTGAAGTTGGAGGCTTCACATGTTGGAGAAATTGCTATCAGCATGAACCAAATCTAGGCGCAACTAGAAAACCCGACACTTCAATTGAAAGATCAAGAAGGTGAAAGATGAACATGATGACCTGTGGTGCACTCGATGTCATGTATATGGACACACGAAAGATACTTGTCCTTCTTTCCAGAATTATCTACTATCAGGAGCACCGAACGCGTTGAGTTGCGGTGGTGTGCCTTGGTGTCACATATGTCAATCATATGGGAATCGACATGAATACTATACCTACATGCAAAAAATGGTTATGAGGCCAACAATCTTATATTGCACCTTCTCTCACTCAGTTGGGCATGAGGATAAGGACTATCGAGCCTACGATCTGCTTCAAGAGCGGGCATATGATTCATATTTCATGAAAGGTGAATATGCTCACATGGTTCCATAGTCGCATGTGATACAGCCTCCACCTCAAGTCCAGTATATGCCACCGCCACAGATGTAGTTTATTCCATTGCAACCATAGACGTAGGTTGCACCACAGCCGCAGTTTGTGCTGTGACCGCAGTACACCCAGACCCCAATGGCTCCGCCACAACCGTAGTATGTCCAAGCAGTGCACTACGTTCAGTAGCAACCGAATCCCCTGTAGAAGAAAGAGGCCCAACCCCAGTATCAACAACAAGTAGCTCAACCACAATATCAACAGCAAGGAGGATTCTATGGAGGATTCAAGGGAAGAGGAGGTTTCGACCATGGAGGAGGATGAGGTCATGCATCAATCCAATGTTACAAATGTGGGACATTTGGGAACTATCAGATGGGTTTTCCCCATTTCTAATGTGTATATTGTGTGGTGAATGATCATACTATTGAAAAATTCCCTCAGTTAATTACGAGATGGCAGGCCGACAGTGTTCCTTTATTACAGAATCAGAACCAGTTCTAGGCCCAGAATCAAATACAGAACTAGCAGCAACTGCAAAATCAAGGTCAGCCCCAAATTCCAGTACAAAATTAGAATATCAATCAGCCTATGAATCCACTGGCGAACCATAATCCACCTCTGAATCAGGCTCCGCCGCAAAACCAAAATCAAGGGTCGACAGTTGTGACCATTCTAGGAGATCCATGAACAAAGAATGTTGATGTTGGGATTGTTACTAGAGGAGGCACAACGACTGGAGAAGATAGACTACGATCACACGTGTGACTAGCTAGAAAGAAGAAAGCACAGTTTGATATCATGGTTGAGAGAGATACCTTTTTCGAGGCTCGCGAGGCGCTTGGAAGAAATCCTGGTAAGAAACCTATTTTCAGCATGCCTTCTGCTTTTGATTCTTCGTTAGAAGATGGACCATCATGACAGTATGGTACCTTACAACAGTTCTTTGAGAGTTTTTTATCTGTGGCAAGAGATCCTGATGCTCTGGTTGAGATTGAGAAGTTGTTGCACCGTCCGGATAAAGAGTTGCAGGACTCTGTGGTGAATTATTTACAGAAGAAAAAGATGGGCAAGGAAATCCAGATGAACATCCAGATTGCGGACAACGAAGTCGATTAAGTTATTCTAGATCTTGGATATGATGTGAATAGCCTAACAAAATAGACATGGCAGAAGATGCAGGAGCCTAAACTTGGCTGGTCCCCAGTGCAGCTGAAATTGGCTAATCATGCCAAAGTTCAACCAATTGGTCGTGTGTCAAATATATTCGTAGATGCCGAAGGTATGAGGAATCATGTTGATTTCAATGTAATCGAGGTCATTGATGGAGGAGGATCCTATTCCGCACTGCTAGGGATTGGATGGGCCAATGACAACATGGTCGTGATAAATTTTAAGAAGGGATGACATTTGAGAACTAGGATATCTGAGTTATTTCCCCTATCGATCCTAAGGAAGGAAGGTGATATATTGAACCTATCAAAGATGAAGTTGTTAGAGGATGGGATCACGTTTACATATCTCTGAGGATTACATCCATCCTACCACCAATAGAGAACTGCGTTGGCATAGCAATAGCTTGGCATCCTCTGATTTTGATGATGCGTTGGAAAATTCACAAAATCAGATGCATGAAGTATCACTCAGAAAATGTGGGCTGATCACGCAGTCGCTACGCCATGTCGCGACTGAGGTCATTGAGTTGCCACTCTATGAAGGACTACTAGAACTATCTGGAATTAGAGGAAATTTGGGGTCTAAAATGGGCCTTATAAGAAAATGTACCAACAATAAATTTTGTGAGTTGGAATTTAGGAACCAATAGAATTTCAATAAAATGAGTCAACCATAATGGTTGAATTGACATATTTGTCATAAAAGAAAACTACTTTTTTTTTGTATTTTCGACATATCTCCTTGTGTTTTTAATCAAATTTTGAGTGGGAGAGCTCGTTGGATGTGAAATTTAATTCTGCATCCAATGAATACCCATACTACATATTTTTGACAGGCATCGCTACCCCAAAAATAATAAATACTTGAAAAAACGTGATGATGATGTCATCATCATGCTTTTTTAGGTATTTCTTATTTTTGGGGTAGTGGGGTCCATCAAAAGTATGCAGTGTGGGTACTCGTTGGATGTGGAATTAAATTCCACATCCAATGAGCTCTCCCGCTTGTACTTTAAGTAAAACGACAGGGAGATATGTCAAAAATACGAACAAAAAAGTAGTTTTTTTCATTCTTCCTCCAAAATTAATAACTATTATTTTATTATTTTCCTCAGGAGGCCCATTTTAGACCTCAAATTTCCTCTAATGGTTCCTTGAGCAGTTTGAAGCGAAGGTATCTGATCCCCAATGCAAACATTGGTATTATGGGAAGCATTGAAGGCTACTCCAACATGCTGGTGGGAAGTTCATAAGGAGACCATTCATGAATGGGCACAGTGTCGATGATTGATGATTGTGCGCTTCAGAGATATGGAGGTACATCACACTGGGAGATATGATGGATAGAATAAACCTTGTAGGCATTTGAGGGAATTCCAGATGCTGTGGGCATCACGACCCAAGGATGAGTTGGTCCATGCTTTTATTCAAACATTGGATGAAATTCCAAGGTCTTGGTACGTATCAGCAGAACTCTGCAGAGAAATCAACACTTGGGGGGAGTTGGCTGTTTGCTTTGCACATACCTTTGGCTTTGCAGATGCCAATGCAAAGGTTAACAATGCACTACAGATCATTCGAGATGTTGTCTTGAAAGTTGTCCCAGTTTCATATCCTGTGGACCCACATGCGCACTACCATATACAATTGATGATGGAATGTTACAATAGCTATAGCGAGCCATAGGATGATTATGAGTTGTGTAATATTAATATTCCAGAGACTGAAGGAATTCGAGATGTCCTAGCATCAAATGTGCTAACGGATCCCATGACTCAACCACTGAAGCTTAGGAAAGTTAACATTAGGATGGAAGAGAATCCAAAATTTGCAAATATTGGGGACTACTGGGATGAGGAGACCATGGCAAATATCACAAATCTCTTGCATGAGTTTCAAGATCTGTTTTCGACAAAATTCTCCGAAATGAAGGGGATATTGGGTAACCTAGGGGAACTGAAAATCCCGTTAAAAATAGATGCAAAACCAGTGCGACAGAGGCCATATTGCTTGAATCCGCGATATAAAGAACGGGTCAAGGCTGAACTTAACCGGATGCTAGATGTAGGGATTATTGAGCCTGTTCAAGAATCACAATGGATAAGTCCTATGGTGGTCCAAGACAAGAAGACTGGGGAAGTCTGAATCTATGTTGATCTAAGAAAACTGAATGATGCTTGCCTACATGATCCCTTTCCAACACCATTCACTGATGAGGTTCTTGAAGGAGTAGGCGGTCAAGAAATGTACTCTTTTACAGATGGATTTTCTGGTTATCACTAGATAAGAATTGTAAAGGAAGACTGCCATAAAAAAACATTTTTCATCGAATGGGGTTGCTTTCAATACACAATAATTACCTTTGGGTTGAATAATGCAACTGCGGTATTCTCTTAGGTTGTTGTCGTTGCCTTCAAATATTTTATTTAGAAATTTTTGCAAGTATATATGGATGACTGGACAATCTACGAATTGATCAAGGATCACTTGGAAAACTTGCGCTTGATGCTGGAAAGGTGTCGACAGCATCAGATCACATTGAATTCAAAGAATTGCATCTTCTGTGCACCATTTGGGATACTGTTGGTCCATATCGATTGTAAGCAAGGGATTTTGGTTGATCCAGTGAAGATTGTGCTCATTCTGATCCTGCCACCACCTACCAATACGAATATGCTTTGCGTGACATTGGGACATACTGGGTACTATCGCAAGTTTATCCGCGGTTACGCTCCGATTACTGGCCCTATGGAGAAATCGTTAAAGAAGGATACTGCATTCATATGGAGCCAGGAGTGTCAAAGTAGCTTCGACACATTGAATTCCAAGATGGCTTCAACACCCATACTTGTGTTCCTTGATTGGAACAAGGAGTTCCATGTCCATGCCAATGCCTCGTCTGTTGCATTATGAGTGGTACTTGTGAAATTGGAGAAGGATATATGGATCACCCGATTTCCTTTGCTAGCAGGAATTTATCCTTTGCTGAGAAGAGTTACATGACCATAGAAAGAGAGGGGTTGGGGATGGTATATGTGCTATAGAAGTTCAAAAATTATCTCTTGGGAGGTCACTTCAAAATGTTCACTTACCATTCGACTTTGAAATATCTGGTTAATAAGTGTGTGTTGGGGGGGAAGATATGTCACTGACTACTTCTCTTTCAGGAGTTTGATTTCAAAATAATTGTGAAGCCAAGACGCTTGAATGCTGGTCTTGATCATCTGTCTTGCATTGAAATAGGAGAAGAGCCAACCAATATTGACGATGGATTGTCGGATGCACAACTGTTTCGAGTTGATATTGCTGATCACCATTATTCTTCGATCATTCAGTTCTTGGAAACCAGAGTTGTGCCAGAGAAAATGCGGACCAGTCAAAATAAGAAGTTGGTAGTAAAGGCTTCATATTTTTAGTTAATTTCTGGGCACTTATACAAGCTTGGACCTGATGAGATTGTGCGACAGTGTGTTCTACCTCATGAACAAGGACAAATTCTATCAAAAGCACATGTCGAGGTTGCGGGTGGACATTATGGAGAACGAGCGACTGCATGTAAGAATCTGCGTGCTAGGCTATGGTGGCCTACTTTAAACAATGATGCAACAGACAATGCGCGGAGCTGCGATGTTTGTCAATGCATTGGGAAGTCATAATGACGGGATGAAATGTTGCTTGTACCACAGGTAACTTTGCAAACTTTTGATAAATGGGTTGTAGACTTTGTGGGTCCCATAAACCCACCAGGGAAGAGAATGGGAGCGTGGTACATAATCACTGTGACTGACTATTTGACAAGGTGGGTGGAGGCCGCACCAGTTGTGGATTGCACCACTGCGACAACAACAAAGTTCATATTTGAAAATATTGTGAAACGGTTTGGATGCCCTCAAATATTGATGAGAGACCAGGGTAGTAACTTTATCAATCGCATAGTAAAAGCACTGCCAGAATAATTGCAGGTGCATCATCATAAAAGTACTCCATATCATCCACAGGAAAATGGCACCGTAGAAGCCTTCAACAAAATCTTGGAAAATGCACTGAAGAAGGTATGTAACGCTAATCGTGATGATTGGGATTTAAAGATCCTTGCAGTTATATGGGCATATCACACCACTTGCAAGAGGCTGACGGGGCAGGTGCCATTCAAATTAGTATATGGAAAGAGGCAGTCATGCCTATGGAATACATTGTTCCTAGTCTATGCATTGCAGCAACAACTGGCATGGCCAATGACGAAGCACTTGAGGAGAGAGAAACAAAGCTAGTCCAACTGGTAGAGGACCGCTTCATCACAGGCTTCCAACAACGAGTTGAGAAGGATCGATAGAAGGCATGGCATGATCACCATATAAAAAACAAACAATTTTCCCAAGGATATTTGGTGCTATTGTATGACAGCAAGTTCATGAAGCATCTGGGTAAGTTACAAATGCATTGGTTAGGCCCCTATCTTGTTAATTCAATTACCTTTTGGGGTGTAGTTTAATTGCAACATTTAGATGGAGCGGTGCTACCAAAGCTAGTGAATGGCAGTCATTTGAAGCCCTATAGGACAAGGCCGGAGGTGCGCACTACCTGAAGCACTGCAAAAAAAAACAATAGAGAGAGAAGCTAGAGATAGGTAGCAAGAGGAACGGCGGGCCCACGAGTTGGGGATGTATCAAGTTAGAGGGTTGTTGATTCAGTAGTTAATAGCCAATTATCCAGGGAAAATGGTTGTGCCAGAGTAATATGGTATGACAGGTGAAAGATTGCGTGTCAGCAGGAGGTTGCGCTCAGAGGATAGGGCCGCGACATGCAAATGGGATGGGGTTGCGTGACAAGGGGTAACCATAGATATAAAAAGTGGCTTGTATTGTATGGTAGACCCCGTTATGGTGATCGGATGTCACATCAATAATTAATAATGGCTGTCAAAGAGGGAAACGATGACATGGTTGACGTCACCGTTAATGATAGCAGATATGAAAGGCAGGGTGACAAAATCAATGGTGTTTTTAGCACACACATGAATGATTCAGTCATAATTATGCACTTGAGTGAGTTATGATGGAATCTAAGCCAAATTTGATGTTATAAGATGAGGACCAGTAGCCATATGAACCCCAGTAGGAAGTGCTGCATTGAGCAAAGTTACAGAAGCGCTGGGTCAAGTCATTGAAGAAATCTCCACTATGTAAGGAAGTGGTGGTCGAAGGGGAAATGCAGACCTCCCTTGATACAGGGCAGCCTATGAGTGAGAATGTTCTATCAGCGAAAATTGACGAACAATTTGTGAGTATGCGGGTTAGTTTGGCTGAGATAGAAGTCTCTGGAAAAGTCATCTCTGGCGAAGTTAGTTTGGTTAGTTTGGTTGAAACCTTTGACCTTATGGACATCATACAAATGGGTGGTTCATCAAATAGATGTTAAATTTTTTCCTTCTTACATAGTGTTTTACAATAAGAAATTTAAATAGAACAACATCTTGGCTAAACGAATACAATCTTATTTGCTTCCTTAATAGATCTCTCTATGGCCTTAAAGCAATCTTCTCAAGTTGGTATGCTAAAATGGACAATTTTCTACTTGACATCAGTTCCTTTTGATTGCATTCTAATCTTAATGTTTATACCAAGAAAGTGGGTGACCGTATCATAATACTTGTTCTCTATGTTGATGACCTTATACTCATTGGTAGTGACCCCAAAATTTTAACCCATGTGAAATTCAGTGTTAATAATAAAATTTTCTTAACAAACTTGGGACATTTGCATCATTTTCTTGGCCTCCAAATCTTGCAAATGAAGGAAATCATTTCCCTTTCCTAGTATATGTATGCATGTGACCTTCACCACTTTCACATGGAAGATTGTAAACCATCCCAATCTTACTTATAATGTAAAGTTGCTACCACTTGTACCACACACAAAGTAGATGCCACTTTGTACCATAAGTGAGTTGATAGCATTTTGTATTTGATTGAATTTTGGTTTGATATCTCCTTTGATGTTGGTCTTGTTGCTCGATACATGCAAACAACCTATTAGTGCTAAAAGTTGTCCTCTAACTGCAAGAGGGAGAAGTTTAGTACATCTTGAACTTAAGATTGTTTTGGTTTAGATTGATAGGATAGGATGAGTAGATCATGAGGGATTAAACCCTCTAGAGTTACAAATCAGGTACATCTAATATAACTAGCAGTACTTCATAGATTCATTGGCACACAACTTGAAGGGTAAAACACAAGGAAACCATCAAGATATAGAAGGAAGGGTTGTAAATATATAGGATGGAATCTATACATTCACAAAGAGACACTCCAAATTCAAATTTAGAATAATGTATTAGAAGACGGACTTTAAGTTACATGAATAAATGGATAAATCTTAACCATTATTAGATTTGAAACTCAAATCATAATTCGTGCATTGCAAGAAACTATCTCTGCAATCCGATAAGAAGAATAACACAAAAAAAGATGAACAAAGCCTGACCCATAAACTAACAGATCATTGAGCATGAGAATTCTGCTATTATATTAGGTACTGGAAAAGTTTACACAATATAAAGTTTGCTCCTCTATGACCTCTCTTTTCCCTCCAAGAGGAAGATCTCGAAACCGATTACATTGCCGAATACTAATATATAGAAGCATACATCAACAAACTATATCAAATGTATAAGAAATAGGGGAGAGAAACCAGTAGTGGTGCACCCAACCTAGTGGGGCCCACATAGCCAAGTGGCAGGGTTCAGGTGGTGTAGGTCACCCTCCCCATGGACCCGCCACCTATTAAGTCCATGAAACACTTTAAAGGATGACCTTTTTGGGATTTTTCAGGCCAATTTTTTGGTTTCAGAACCCTCTTCATGCTCCATGTTAAGTGTGGAAATTAATCCCAAGCTTAGATCAATTGAACTCACAAAATTGCTTGTAAAACATGCATAGATTCACTCAAATTGGAGACTATATATGGTGCATAACACAAATTTCCATTGAATAATTTTATCTCAGCCAAACTCATGAAGTCATAGGGTGTCCAAAAATATAATTACATCAGATATTCGAATGCCTAAGGAGGCAAGCTAAATTGACACAAAAGCAGGCTTACTGAAAAATCAAAATCCCCCCTAGATGCATAAAACACTTGCCAAATATATCAAGAAGGTCACGAATGGGATGAATGAAGAGTATCAACTGATAAGTGAAGGAAAGTGGATAAAATATTGCTTTTGTAAGAAAAAAATATGGAGGATGAGTTGTACAAAAACAAGGAAGTTTCCTTAAGACTAGCTTTACCTTTTTCCTTAAAAGTTGTTGAGAAGCAATCTAGTTATGGATAAGGAAATAATTTGTACTTACTAAACTAGGAAGTATGATGGGTTTTCAGAATATTATCCATAATATTTCAAAGGTGCTCTTAGAGGTAGTTTTAGCAAGTGGTGCAAGTGGATTCCAATTAGCTAATGTAGGACCTAGGAATTTAATCAAACTGATTAAGTATTATATCCTAAGTATGGGAATGGGTTTTGATTATTCTAACATTAATTTGGCTGGGACCAATGGATGATCACCCACCCCCACGGGTTGTGGTACACCCTCGACTCCATGCCTGTCTTCTCCTCCCTTGTGTTGATGTCTAAGCATGCCTTGAACGGTGTTCCCGCGAGCTCTGGTGTTTGTGTATCTGGGTTTCTTGTTGCGACCTGGTGGTATGATGGTTGTTCTGTCAGTTTGCTGCTTGGGAGCTTAGTTACTGGTTTGTATTTCCCTATGGCGATGTTGTAGTTCTTTTTGGTTTCACTACTCCTTTGACATTAGAGAAGTTCTGATGGCGAGTGGGGAAGGCGACCGATGGTAAGAACCTAGACCTGCCTCTGCGTATCTGTTTGGTTTATATTTTTCAGGTGGTTTTTTCCACCCTTTCATTGGTTTTGGATCTTTTGCAGGTTGAAGGGTGGCATATTGAGTGGAGGTGCTTCACACGCAGATGGCGGTTGTCATTGGTACCCTGATTGGTCTATGTTCCTACCAATTTCACTTTCATGTGTTTGTTAACACACTCATTTGAATGTGTCTGGAATGTTGTTTCAGTTTTTTGATGGCATTTGTTGCAAGTTTGGTTTGGTTTCATTTTGTTGATGGCTTATGTTGCAAGTATGGGTTCTCTACACAATATATGGGTGCTGTAAGGGTTCATTCGTATTTTGAGTATGGGTTATCTACATGTTTTATGGGTGTTGTAAGGGTTATGCCAGGATGGGGTCTTTTCACATTTGATTGCAATGATGTGTTGTAAGGGGTTATGTCAGATTCTTTGTGCATTGTAATGTAATTTTAATTATGTGAATTGGACTGGTCTTGGGTTAGAATGGAATGGTGTTCTCATGTGAATTTATATTTTTCAATGTATGAGTTTCATGGCATATTCATCACATGAAATTCTCTACATGTTTTATGGGTGTTGTAAGGGTTATCCCAGGATGGGCTCTTTGCACATTTGATTGCAATGATGTGTTGTAAGGGGTTATGTCAAATTCTTTGTGCATTGTAATGTAATTTTAACTATGTGAATTGGACTGGTCTTGGGTTAGAATGGAATGGTGTTCTCATGTGAATTTATATTTTTCAATGTATGAGTTTCATGGCATATTCATCCCATGAACTTCTTTCCATTTTCAGAAGTCGAATTTCAAGGTTTCATATGTAATTTTCTATGCATATACATAAATTGAAAAGAAATTATAAGGTTTTGGATGAGTTTTATGTGTATGGATTGGGGTTTGGCATTATGTAGTTGAATCTCTTTGTGTTTTGTTCCATGATGCAAATTTCATGGATTAGGGTTTGGAATTATGAATGAATTTCATGGCTGCATGTGCAATTTTCATGGCTAGTAAATAAATTATAATGGTATGCTCTAGGGTTTTGGTTTAGGTTTTTCTGTATGGGACTAGAGTTTGGCATTCTGAATCTTAATGTGATTTCCATTCTATTTAAATGTCCAATTGTTATGCTAGGGTTTTATACCATGGTTTTAGGGTTCAAATGTCATGGTAGGGTTTTAGGATGCTAGGGCTTTTAGGTTGTTAGGGTTTTAGGATGCTAAGGTTTTATAACCCAGTTTCAGAGTTCAAATGTTAGGCTCAAGTTTAGGGTTACTGTCACATGCCCCAATTTGCAAAAACAATTTTATATTATTTGAGGAACATTGTGTTAAATTTTATGCTAAGTTGTAATTGATGGCCCAGTGGGGTCAAGAATATTTAATGTAAATTCAGAATATTTTATTTATAAATAAATAAATGAGGAGACAACAGCTTAGGAGAGTTGTTAAAAGAGTGTTTATTGGTCAATTGGTGGAGGAGACTGGGTGGAGAGCAAACTGACATGTGGCAGGATCCTCAAACCACTTCCAACTGTTGTAGGTGGAAACTTCCCTATATTTGTGGTCATGATTCCCCAAGAAAGTGGAATCAGAGCAGATGACTTATTTAATGAAAACTCACCCAGAAGACCTAGGCATCTCTATAAAATTTCCCATTGAAGAGAGCTGAGGCTGCTCATTCTAGAGAAGTGATCATTCAGGGTGAATGAATTTACTCAAGAGAAATTCAATGGAGGGGAGTTTGGAATGTGTTTGAGGGGATAACTGCTGAGATTGATCTAGTTGCAACTTTTAAGCTGAAGATCATACTGCTGAGAGCAGATTTTTATTAGTGAGGTAATTGAACCAGTCATGTGACAGAGGTTTTACAGTTGCATTCTCCACCCAGTTCTCAACCAAGAAGACCAGGAACAAGCTCGGGGATCCTGAGGAAGTGTTGTTTGAGCACTCTCCAGGAGTTTGGTAGGGAGGAACGACCTCCTTAAGCTGTTGTCGTCTTGTCCTCAACAGGTTCTATTTTGTTTTTACTATCTTCAGTTAAATAATTCGCAGTTTATCTTAGGAATGGTTAGTGTTTAGGGTTTATGAATGAAAATTAACTGTGTAATGTTAAGTTCAGTGAATTTATAGATTATTTATAGAAATGAAAATGATTATGTAATTAGTGAAATAGATAGAAATTAAATTTCCAAGATATGTTTTTCCACATCTGAACTCAGGTCGTACTCTAGCACAGTTGGATTGTTTTAAGTAGATGAAATGATTCTTTTATTAGAATGAAAATAGTAGATATGATTCTTTTATCTAAATGTAAATAGAAATAGATTTTACTTCAATATTTATGAAATTCACTGAAAAAGCAGTGCTATGTTTTTCCTGCACTTATTGTTTTACTTCAATCAACTAAATGGAAACACAGGTATAAGAAAATAGTAAATATACTATTATTACAGTATTAGTATACAGATAGAAAATAAACATATTATAGTTAACAGTAGTAAAGTAAACACTAATATTTAAGAAAACATGTGAAAAAGAATTTGTAAAACGGTTCATAAATATTAACTTTACCAACCGGAGTATGTCTTACCTAGGAGTTAAGGATTCTTTTTATAATCCTGTTTAATTTACAAAAATTACTAGGAGTCGATATTATTCTAGTTTTTAGGTATGCTGCACTAAAAATCTAAGTACTTTTCTTAACTAAAAACTGGAAGTAACACTGTTAGAATCCTTTCATTTCCTACAGAGTTAACATCATACTTATAACTGTAAATCATGTTATCTTCCATTATTCCATTTCTTAAAAACATAGTCAAGAATACTTTAAGCAGAAACAAATTTTCATAAACTGTAGGGTTTACAGTATTTCTTTTAACCCTTAAAAGCTGAGTTCTAGAGTTTAACATTATCTTCTATACAGAGCTTAAAAATAAATATAATTTATAGAGTAGTAATAAACAAAACATATATTTAAATAACAAACAAAGTAAACCAAGAATCATTAACCATGTGCAATATAAATCTCAAATCTAGGTAGGCTTATAGCCTGTAAGAATTCAAGGGTCGAAACCCTTTCTGCTAATAAAACCAATTACACAAAAGTCTTTGTATTAAACTATAACCAGTTTACATTACTGACCGTGAAAGTAAAAACCCCACAAACTTTACAACTAGACTGTTCCATAGTTTTCTTTCTTAAAACCAAATATACATAAATATTTTATATTAATAGTTAATTACATTACTGACAGGTTAGGGAAAACCCTTTTCACAGTTTCATTTTCTTAACGTTCAAATAGAAAAACCAAAGCAAACGAGACAAAGATCACATAAGCATCTTTGAGCACAGAGGAGGTTTTATAAACTTAACAAGAGTATTACATCATTAATCCGTAAGGCTGAAAAACTATTCCACTGAAACCACACATACATCACAGCTTTAAAAGCTTGTGCAACCCAGCAATGTATCGACAGGGTTTAAAAAAAAAAACATTGATTTTAAACAACAAAGTAAATATCATAACTAGTAGAGAGTTCGCAGCTAGGTTTCCAACCACAAGAACCTTCAACCAACCCATTTCGCAAGCATGGAGAACCCACGACGAGACCGGGGCTTACCGGATTGAAATCCCACAAAGGTAACTGAAGGACAAGCCTGGTTTCCATTTAAGTCTAGAGCTGTCAGCATAGCTTGCAAGTTTTAAACCAAACAATCTTTAAAACTAATAATAATAATTATTAAACCCTAACTTAATAAATATTTGGAAAAAATGATTGTGAGTAAAGTAGTAATGTATACCTATGCTGTGAACAAGAAGAGTTTGAAACCAAGAAGTTACAGCCACCTAAATCATATGCACCAACCAAGAAAAACTTCAAGTCAACCTTGTGACAGAGGTAGCAAGGTTACAACACTCAGACTCCACGATGCTGAGACAAGGAACAAGCAGTGACATGGTAAAACCATGTACAGGCTTCAAGCCAAGTGAAGAAGTAAATACCACTCACATAGTAAATCTTTACTCACAAGAAAAACCAAGACTACAAGTTATGATACCAAAACCACTATGCAACGTAATACATACTACGGAGCCAACAAAAAGGGAGTTGTAGGCCTCTCATGGCTGCAAGGAATCTCAGCGCAATCGACAGACATACAAACCCTCAAATCCAAATGCCAAGGAGTAGGGTTTCACTTCGTTATAAGTCAACCAATGCATAGTGGAGACTTATCCACGTGCCCTTCTTGAAATTTTAACCAAGTGTGGGTCGTTTTCAATAGTCAACACTGCACATCGAAAATGAAATATATTATTGCCAATTATTTCAAATCATTCTATCGACTATAGTACAAAGGTGCATAGCCTTTGCCAATAATACAAATAACGAATAATCGACCATAATATAACATTTCCTATTATTGATTCTCATGTCAACTTTGCCAACGACCTTTTGGATAGTTCATATGATTGCTTACAAAGACAATCATGTTATTGTTTATGCTATGCATTAGAACTAGTATATTATAGGAACAACACTTATAATGTTTCTACTTTTAGTTCGACCTTATGATAGTAGTTTTATGGTAGTGAAACTACCTTATGTTACAAGTAGTATTTTGTTATAGCCTATTATTATAAACTATAACTCACTATAGTATTGTAACATTACAATAACAATTGCATTATGGTTATAAACCAAATACTATGTACACAGCTTGTCCACTAGTTGTGCAAGAAGATAATCGCATTTGTAAACAAATCAAACATTTTGGTATTGTTTCACGACTAGTAAGGGAGAATTAGAGTAGAGATATGTTGTTAATTACAATATATTTTATAAACTAATAGCTCTAAACTTTTCACATAAAACTCGATGCTGATAAATGAAGAAGTCTTCAAGGAGACTGAAGACAAACCTCATTGCAAGAGTTTCTCTTAACAAAACTAACATCTCATTGTAAACTTTACCTTTGAAAAATATAGGATTATGTCCATACATAAAGAGCAATGCACTTGAGTTTTTAAACATGACAATAGTAATAAGATCACGATACAATAGAAGTAATTTTATGACAGGATCTTGAGCTCTATGCTCACTGTAAGAATCTATTATTGACTAGGTACTATAATCTTCATGACAGAAAGAAACCTTAAAGGAACTCATTCTTGTAAACAACATTAATTATGATAAGAATAAAATTCATTATGGCTTAATTTGAAATACTGTCATAGATCCAAAACAATGAAGGAATTTACTTTACCTCATAAGAGTATTGCATTTAATAATTAATTTATATACTAGCATCTTATCATGCTAAAGAAGTACTTCTCGACTTCGTTCAAAATAAACTCCTACTTGATCAAACGCTTACCTACTAAACCTGTAAGAACCAACAATCCATTGAGTTAGCAGAATGATAAGTAAGCCCCAATTTCAAACATGGTTTCTCACCTACTTGACAAAAGTAAATCATCAGTATAGCTAATAGCAACTAAAGACAAGACAGTTTTTATATAACTTATAAAAATTAAAGTTTTATTAGTTTTTCTGTATTTGAAACTAATCCTTAAAAATTGTTAAAACTGTTTCATTATCCGCTAACCGCTAGCAGTTACTAAACTGTGATTTCAGACATATTATGACACTTTAAAAGTTTTAAATTTTTATGAAATTTGGGGTTATGACAGTTCCAAACGTGCACCTTTATTCTGTATTATGTAGCATACTATAGTGTAGCTCTAGAGGTTCCAAATGAGGTTGAAGCATATGCATCTTATATGGAGTCTGATTTAAATGTTGCATTGAGAATTTTGCCTGGAATAGATCAGGGCTTGTATAATTTCTATTGTGATCTTGCATAAATTCTATTGGGATCTTGCTGACGTCTATAATCAAATCCTTCAATGGACAATATATGAAAAATGTTACAATTTCAGTCTTTTCCACTCAATAGATGGAAATTTGAGATTGTGACTCATAGCAACAAGTAGAAACTCCAACTAAGAAAATGAAATTAAATGAATTTTTGGTTAGAAAATTGTATAAAGAACTGAAAAGTTATTCTAGTGCAGTAGCATGTGTTCCTTGTGTTAATGTTATTAATGAATCTGTTGAAGCCTTAGAATTGACTCTTGTTTGATTATTTATAAATAGGATGAGAACCAGAAGGAAGAGATTTTTGCAATTTTCATTTTTTGAGAAACTTATTTCTAGAACGTTTGATCCAGATGGAGATTGGTGGCCGCCCACCTATTCCACTATCTCAAAAAAATTGTCCATTGTGGCAGTTTCCTAGTAATTTTTCTACGTTTTTTGGGTCCCAAACTTCTGCTACTATTTTGAGGCCCTAAACGTTTTTTTTGGCGATTTGGGGAGTCAAATAATTGCCAACGACATAGATTTAAAGCTCGAATAGAAATTTATAACAGGCTATCGAGCGCCCAAATCAGAGATCGTATGCAAAAGTTATGACCCCAGGAAGTTGACTATTCAACTAACCACCTTGGGGTCGCAAAATTTATGACGATTCATCTTTTAGGGTTATGTTTTGGACCTTTAGGGTTCTCTACCTCATGATTATTATAAATATGCCCCTTTGGTCTCATTTTGTATTTAGCTTGGCATAGATGGGTGTAGCAGCCACATCTCTTCTCAGAGATAGCTACCACCATTCTAGCTGGTGTATTTACAGACTGTTCTATTTCTTCCATTTAATAGAATGTGTTTACTGATATTTATTTTATTTGCAATATGTATGTGTTTATGATTATATATATGTTCTTTCATTTCGTTCTCACATAGATTTGGATCAAATGTTGCTCCTAAGAGAAACCATTTTGGCTAATCTATTTTGGGAGGAAGGATTTGAGTTTGATGTTGTGAGCCTATGGAATTTATGTTTCTACTTGGATTGAGCATTGAAGTTGTAGTAAGAGCATTTCTTTACAATGTTTATTATTCTCATGTTTAGATAGTGCATTCTCACTTATGTTTTTCTCCCAATTGTGTATAAGGAAGTAATAATGGGAATGTTATTAGTTGTGTTGTTCTATACTATGCATTATGATATTTATATTAACTTGATAAATTTATTGCAAAATATAGTAGTTATGTGATTGGTGATGTGCTTGCTTATAACATATCTAACTCCTAATCTGATTCCCATAAGCAATATGATTCCTATAAGAAAACTTTTAAGACTTAATATCTAATTCCTTTCTAAATTCGAATATATTAAAAAGACTAACATACTAATCCCCCTTCTTAAGTTTATAAACATAAAGCATAACTTGATAAGCTTAACTTGATAAGACTCCTTACTAACACTAAATAGTGTTATATTCCTATACATGTTATAGTGTAGCTCCTAAAAGTAAGAAGCTTCTTCTATCTCTCCAATTTAAATCCTGCTTATAACATATTTAATATTAACCTTTCCTCCTTCTAAGTCCCATATTTGAATAGAAGTGTGAGTTGAACTTTGTAGGGCTCAACCTAGTTTTGATATGTCCAATAGTTCTCATTAGGTTCTTTATCTTCAGTTTCACCCATTGGCCCTAGTCAAAATAATACAGAGCATGGAGAGGGTTTCAAAACAGGTGCATAAAAGGGCCTGAAAAATCCCAAAAGGTCACCCTTTAAAGCGTTGCATGGAGATAATACTTGGTGTAGAAATAATAGATCAATTCTATGAGAAATGATGCTAAGAAGAATCACATGAAATAGATCTTGCTACTAAGAATTCTCACAAGCATACACAAGAAAACTAGAGAGAAGAAAAGAGACTGAATCACATGAATGAAAAGATGAATATTGGTGTGTATCCTTCCATTAAATAATGATGAATAATAGTGTACATAAATAGTACATCCCTCATATGAAAATCGATTTGTTTGGAGACAACTCATAAAGCTCAAAAAAATTGACTTACCAAAATATAGCAAACCCCCATAGGTGGCTAAAGCACTTCCCAAACCTGTCAAGGACCTCGCAAATTGGAAAAATCATGATTGATTTGTCAAGGATATGGAAAAAAAATGCTAATCCTAGAAAATGGAGAGAAAGTCATGAAGGATGGGTTGGCAACAAAGGGACCCAGTTTCCTAGTTGACTAGCTTTACCTTATCCACAAAAAAGCAGGAAAAAGAAGAATAAAGCAGAATATGTTGTAAAGATATGTATACTAATTCTGGATGCCCAAAAGGTGGTCAAGATCAATCCAAAATCAGAAATAAAGCATTCCCGGGATATAGATGGCATGTATTGAATTTAAGGTGCAAGTGGATGCCAACTACTTAAGCTAGTGGGTGAATAATTAATCAAATAATGATTAATTATTTTATCATACGTTATGAGTGGGTTTAATATATTCCAACACCCCAATATAAGTCTGAATTTATGATTGTATGTCAAAAAATATGGATGCTTATAGGGCCCAACAACAAGGCTATGTTCACCCTTTAACAATTTATTATGTCCAGAAAAGTGAGGAAAGAGGAAAAAACACATGGGGAAAATACTCCCTCAAGATCGGACAAGGCACAAAATTTGAAATAATATGTCTTCAACATATCCTTATCTTCACTTGAATGAGATGAATGAACTGTTTTTGGATGGAAGACTTGTTGAAGAAATCATGAACTCCATGATCATGTACTAGAGTGTAGAACCTGCAAGAAGGAAGAGGAGAGACTCCTTATATCTCATTAGCTAATGAAGTAGGAGGATTATTTAAATGCTTCTTTCTGCTGTCAAAATATGATCTGCAAACATAATCTGAAATAGAAAAGATATTTGTGCATACTTCTTCCCAAAGAGTACAAAAATTAAGACAATTTATTTCACACTCAATTCCCTGAATAGCTGCAAAATTGTGATGTGAATCACATGTCAATATTCCAATCTGTAGTGTATCATTTTTCCATATTTGATATGATACCGATAAAACTATGATATATCAGAAATATTAGCGTATGGAATAGAAAAGAGAAAGGATTTAGTGGCTCCATGAGGATATAGGGCTAGACTAGGAAAACTATGAGCAATTGGGGAAAATTGATAGGTGTAAAAATATGAATGATGGATAGGCATAAGATATGAACCATAAGTGTTTAGAACATATCCAAACATGTTTAATATCATTCCAAATATGACTAAGGTCATGGATAACCAGCCACTGAAAGATAGGAAAGACTTCAAACCATGTAAGATAAGTAACACTTCCTAAGAGACCAATGAGGAATCAACTAGTGAAATTGGGATTTGTATAGTCTTAGGATTATTTAGAGGTATGGTAGATGATATGGATGGTGGTATGATATGTGTATCAACCTGAAAATATGATTCTAAATCAGAATCCAAAGGATCACATATAAGCATATTGGTAGACTCATGGGAATACACTGGTAATGAATCCTCTATATGAAAGGAGGAAATAATGAGATGCTCACAATCTTCAAGGAGGTTCTGAGTATTGATGCCAAGAAAAAAGGAGGAGTTTCTAAAGCACATGATATAAATTAAGTTAAGTGGTATGACACAAATAAGTCTTTATTTGGCTAGGTAAACATCCTATAAATCATTGGGTTTCGCACCATCAATGAGAGAGGTATGCACAAAGTGTGAAGGATTTGGCACATAGATCTCAAAATCTAAGATATGAGATTTAGAGAAAAATGAATGGGTGATAGGATCATCATTAATATCGATATAATCTCCATATGTTACTTCTTTTTCATCAATAGTATCACAAGAAGAAAAATCACCTGTAAGAGACATAGAAAAAGATGGCTCTTCAATATTTTCTTCTTCATTGAAGGAGGAAGCATTTGAATCAAGGAGGGAAACAACAACATGAACTATATGGGAAAATTCTTCACCATGATCAACTTCATCAGAGAATTTAGAGGCCAAGAAATCTTGAGAGAGAGAACAAAAGGATATGTTGGGTTCGCTCCATGCGTCATCTTCTATATCCTACAAACCAAAATCTTTGTCCAAATTATTCCAAAGCTCAAATGGATACTCAACATAATATATGAGATGATGTATATTTGGAGACATTCCCAAACTCATAATTCCATAAGCTCTATCACAATTATTTATCCGATCAATATTCTCTTCATAAGACTCAAGTTCACTCAATGCACCAATGGAGACATCAAGAGACATGGCCTCTTCAAGTATGCGCTCATCTTGGGATTCCAATCAACATAATTGAAAGGAGATAGTAGAGGAAATTTTGAATCCATATAGAAGTTGTTGATATGCTTGAGGAGATACTCTCTGTAAGCTTCAAAACAAAATTAGGAGAAAATCTTGTAAGCTAAACAAGCTCTTCTTCAGAGAGGGATAGGAGACTGGATGCACTCCTCAACTCTGTAGAAATTGATCAGCCTTGCTGCTCTGATACCATGTAGAAATAATATATCAATGCTATGAGCAATTATCCTAAGAAGAAGCACATGAAATAGATCTTGCTACTAAGAATTCTCACAAGCATACACATGAAAACTAGAGAGAAGAAAAGAGACCGAATCACATGAATGAAGAGATGAATATTGGTGTGTATCCTTCCATTGAATAATGACGAATAATAGTGTACATAAATAGTACATCACTCATAGGAAAATCGAGTTATATGGAGACAACTTTTAAATCTCAAAAATACTGACTTACCAAAATATAGCAAACCCCCATAAGTGGCTAAAGTACTTCCCAAATATTTCAAGGACCTCACGAATTCGCAAAAGCATGAGTGATCTGGATTTATGCAGGAACGCAACAAAATACAAAAATAACCATGGAAACAAATATGCAACATAAATAACACTTCATTTCATTAATCAAAGAACTGAAACTTGTTTACATACATAATGGAAATAAACTAGCTAGAGTGCTGGTAGCTTGTCTCTGAGAAGAGACGTGGCGGCTACATGCCTCTAAACTCTATGTTAAAAGGAGGCTCGAAGGTCTATATATTATTGAGAAATAATGGAAACCATATACATCCAAAAACCTAACCCTAGGAGGTGAAACGCCAGAATGTGGACCCCGTTGGGTAACTTGGTACATCAATTTATCAGGGTCGTAACTTTGGCATACTACCTCCGTTTGACATGCATGATACATCGTTAGAAAGATATATTCAAGGACTACATCCATAAATGACAAATATTAAGTCTATAATGGACTTATATTTGCTCGACCATTCAATGCCAAAAAAATGTCGTTTAGGGCCTCAAAACGGCTCTGGAAGTTTAGGATCCGAAAACTGCCAAAAATAGTAAATTGTGCTACAATTAAAGAAATTGGAAAGCTTAAAGAAACAATGGTGGGGGTCCAAGTAGAATAGGTGGGTGGCCACCAATATCCTCCTGGATTAATGAGTGAGTTGTCAAGGAGATGGAAAAAACATGCTAATCCTAGAAAATGGAGAGAAAGTCATGAAGGATGGGTTGGCAACAAAGGGACCCAGTTTCCTAGTTGACTAGCTTTACCTTATACACAGAAAAATAGGAAAAAACATAACAAAGCAGAATCTGTTGTAAAGATATGTATACTAATTCTGGATGGTCAAAAGGTGGTCAATATCAACCCAGAATCATAAATAAAGAATTCTTGGGATATAGCTAGCATGTATTGACTTTAAGGTGTAAGTGTATGCCGGCTAATTAAGCTAGTAGGTGAATAATTAATCAAATAAATGATTAATTATTTTATCCTAAGTTATGAGTGGGTTTAATATATTCCAACAATTGGTTTATCCATATCCATCATAAAACCTGATTGGAGGAAATAACATAGATCTAGGTAAGGGTATGGGTACCTAACCTTCCATAATTTCCAATTTTGAATCAACCATGGAACTAACCTCGTCAACATAGGAAACTAGTTGCAGAAATCTCTCATGTTGCATGGGTTAGGTTCCAAACATTTCCTACATAATAGATTGTGGGATTGCACATTCATTGATTGTAGCATGGGGGATTGTGCTTTGAAATGTGGGCACAATCACCTGGGTGTTATCTATGGCCCATATCTCATCCCCATAGGGACTTATAGACTTTACAATCACACCCAAAAAGTGCATCTTGGACAAGTTGTCTTAGAAATATGTGTAAAAACGTTAGTGTGGTTGTATATAGAATTTCCCATACCCATTTCTAAGTCGGGGTTGGACAACAAGCTACAAATTGAATT
Organism: Pseudotsuga menziesii; assembly: GCA_001517045.1. Classification (NCBI taxonomy): domain Eukaryota; kingdom Viridiplantae; phylum Streptophyta; class Pinopsida; order Pinales; family Pinaceae; genus Pseudotsuga; species Pseudotsuga menziesii. Next base: position 95,243 of record LPNX010376655.1, read on the forward strand.
TTAACAATACGAGAAGAGGAAAAAAAGAATGCCATTTCAAATAAAATGTATTGTTTTGAACATTGAAGATAAGACATAATTAATGTATTGGCACACATTATGGTCTACTCATTAGCCCTTATGGATATAATGACATATTGACATAATGTATTGACATTTTGATGCACCAAGTGTTGAGTTTAGTCCATTACATAAATGGTCCTAAATTTGGTAGTGTTTAGTTAATGGTATTGCATCTTCGTAATGAATAAAATGAAGAAAAAAACTCTATAAAAGGAAACATAACATTAACTTTAACTTATAAAATTTCCATTAATAAACTAGACTTGTATTATTTTCTATAAAACAATGAACCACATGGTATGTCCACGCTCTCTAAAAAAAATAACAATATGAGAAACCATGAAGCTTATGCAACTTTTAGAGAGTTGTCCAATGTTCACAGTACCTAGATATTCATCATTGTTCACTATTACCTCTTCACTGTCCATGGAATCCCTCCCCTCTATCCATGTGATTCTAAAGTCCTACTCCACGACCCATAGCTGCATAGAAACCACTAGCCTAATTTTCAAAAAATGAATGTGACCCCCCATATATCGGGAAGGGTATTACATAATAAGCTCTTTGAATGTTTGTCCATTGATATTTTCAAGCATACACTATGCAAAATAGAAACCACTAGAATCCTTATCAAAATATGAATGTGTGTTCAAGCATACACAATTCACTTATACAACATCCAATTGAATACATAATTATCCAATTAACGTCGTTCTATCAAAATTTGTTATGGAATTATGGTTTGACAGAAACCGTTTTCTGCACTTATGCTCCTGGTGGCTAAGTTTCTTCATTTCCCAAGCTTGTTGAGAATCCTATATTTGGATAGTCCCAATTGTTTGAGGTGACTACATTTTCCTATGGCCAGTTGTTTGAGGTGCCTACATTTGTTTGACTGGCTTGGGTTGAGCCTCCCGCATTTGCTTGGTGCCATGTTGATGCTTGCAACCATTGAGGAATTGCAATCCCATAGCTATGTCTTGTGCCAAATACACTTGGATTGTTTGAAGGTGCTAAAAAATCCCATCTCGGAATGACACCTAAATTGGTTGTGAGGAAGGAAGGAGGTGGAACAATTGGATGATACCGAGGTCCAGGTGGACCAGTCGGTTGAAACTGGGGGTCCTAGATGTTTATAAGGTCTTGGAAGAGATGTGTATTGTCTGCAAGTTCATCGAAGGAATACATCCTTTGCATCTCGTTCTCCTCCACAGTTTTCTCCACCTCTTCCCTACCCACATTCTCCTTTTGTTGTCTTCGTTGGATCTTTCTTTGTGCGCTTTTTTGATGTATTTGTAACTTCAGAATGTATTTACTTTTATATCTTATGTATTGTACTCCGACGTTCCTATCGGGAAGTATCGGCAATGTAATTGAGTCATGTCATACCCCGATGTTCCTATTGGGAGAATCAATAATGTAAACAAGTCATGTAAAGGCATAGAGGGTAACCCTCCTTATTGATCAACGGTTAAAGTCCCCGCAGTTGTGGGGAGATAGGGTTATTAGACTCTCCTAGAGAAGTCGTCCCTAGTGAGTTATTATTAAGTCTGGAATTAGTATAAATAGAGAGTGATCCTCTCTATTTATCACACAGCCACTCACACTCAGTTGTAGCACATAACTGAGAGAGAGAAGAAGCTAGGACAAGAGAGAGAGAGAGACAACTGCTATCGGGGGATCATCTTTGTATCTTTGGGTTTTACTTTTGGTTCTCATTATATCTCTGTGGAAGTTGTGGGGTTTTATCCTTTATGGTTTCCCCAGGGAAAATATTTGTGTTCATTGTCTCTTGTGATTGATTGTTGTGCTTGTTATTCTCTCAGTAAAGATCCTAAGATCATATTGTTGAAATAGATAAAAATATAACATGGTATCAGAGCTAACCTGAGAAGAAGGCATTGTGCATCTGCGGAAGCTAGGGATTCTTATTTTTTGGGTCTCTCTCCACAATCCATCAGCAAAAGGAGGCTAGGGTGAACCTCCATTGAAGGGTGCATCTTTCTGTTGAATCAGAATTTGATTATGAGCACTTTCTATTTTTGACCTACCACTACATCGAGAAATTAAGGCTTTTCACTGAAGAGGAATTTTTGAGTGATCCCAGGATAGGATTTCTCTCCTCCTCAAAATCGAAGTTATAGACAAAAATCAAGGTTTTTAGTTGGGTAGAACTTCTGGAAAGTCAAACCCTAATTTTCCCTAGAACCAGAAAACCAGCACTACAGAAGATCAGCCCCAAATATAGTTTTTAGCTTCTCAAATTGGTAAGATCTAAATATTTTGTATTTCCATTTGAGGTTCTTAGTTAAGATGTCTCATCACACCAATACTGATGAAAATATTGAGGGAGCTGATAACTTTCGAGCTTGGAAGTATAGGATCTCCCTGATCCTGGAAGAAAATGAGTTGGACTCTTACATCAATGAAGAGGTTCCAATTCTAGAGGGAGATGAGGCTAAGGCCTTACACAAAAATAAATTGGTCATGGCTAAGAGGATTATTGCTGATTCAATCAAGGATCAACTCATACCACAGGTGTCCTCCCTAAAGAGACCTAAAGCAATGTTTGATGCCCTAACCAAGTTGTTTGAAGGAAAGAACATAAATTCAAAGATGACTTTGAGGAACCAATTGAAGAATGTGAAGATCCAAAATGCAAAGACCATACAATTATACTTTACAAGGGTCTCATAGGTCAAAGAACAACTTGAAGCAGTGGATGAAGAAGTGGAGAATGTGGAGATTGTGATGACCACCTTGAATGGTCTCCCTAGGTCATGGGACTCCTTCATTCAAGGGATTTGTGCTAGAAGAAAGCTAGTCACCTTTAGTAGATTGTGGGAAGAATGCTCACAAGAAGAAGCTCAAATAGTATCTCGAGAAGAAAAGACGAGAATTGAAGATCAAGCTCTCACAGTACAATCCAAGAAAAGCAGAAGGGACTATAATCATCCCAAAGGTAAGCATTCTAACCAAAAATATAAATCTAGAAGACCTACCAGATATCTATCTAAATTCAGATGCTATACATGTGATGAAAAAGGACACTTTGCCAAATATTGTCCTAGAAACAAAGGTGTCTCTCAAAATAAGAATAACTACAAGAGAAGACATCATGCTCATGTTGCAGAGGATGATGAACCTTCCAAGAAAAGAATCAAACAAGAAAGTGAAGATTCTTCAAGTGATGAAGAATATGTTTTGATTTCTTCCCTCATGGGAACTGTCACACCTGGGAGCAAGGATTGGGTTATCGATAGTGGGGCTTCCAAGAATATGACTGGATTCAAAGAATCATTTGTGAAATTATCAGAACATGAGTCACCCCACAAGGTGAAACTTGGGGATGACTGCCAATATCAAATAAAAGGCAGTGGTGAATCCTCCTACAAGTTGGAATCTGAAAAATCTATCAAGATGAAGGATGCCTTTTTTGTACCAAGACTAAAGAAGAAGCTTCTCTCCATCTCTGCATTGGGTGCAAAATGCATGAAGGTTGCATTTGTAGATGGCCAAGTTCTTATGTGGCCAAAGGGAAAGACCATAGATGATGAAGTTGTGATTGGGGGGCAAGAGGGAGGATTATACAAGCTAAAGGGCCAACCAAAACAAGCCTTGGTACATGACTCAGTATATCCAAATGAACTTTGGCACAAAAGGATTGCACATGTGCACTACCACTTGCAAGAAAATCTGTTGAAGGTCTTCCAAAAATTCAAGCAAAACATGACGGTGTGTGCAAAGGATGTGCAAAAGGAAAGAACACAACGAAGAAATTTCCAAGTAGCGAGAGCAAGGCAAAAGGAATCTTGGAAATCATCCACTCCGATGTATGCGGTCCAATGTCATCCAGTTCATTGAGTGGGTATGTATACTATGTTTCTTTCATTGATGATTTTTCTAGGAAGACATGGATATACTTCTTGAAGAACAAAGAAGAAGTATTTAGTAAGTTCAAGGAATTCAAGGCCTTGATCGAGAATCACACAGAAAAGAAGATCAAAACCTTTTGATCAAATAATGGCGGAGAATTCACATCAAATGAATTCAAAGAGTTATGCATAAATTCAGGGATTAAGTGGGAGTTAACCACTCCATATAATCCACAACAGAATGGGGTCGCAGAAAGGAAGAATATAATAATTATGGAAGCTAAAAGGGAAATGCTTCATGATCAAGATCTTCCCACACATTCCAAAATAAAATAGGATAAAGTTAGATCCTTCTGGAAAGAAGGGTATATTTGTGGGATATAGTGAAATCTCGAAATCTTACAGAATATACTTCCCAGGATTCAAGAAGATTGACATTATTAGAGATGTAACATTCGATGAAGATTCAGCTTACAACAAATTCAGAAAGAGACCTGCTAAAGAAACTGAAGAAACATAAGTACCCAGAATTTAAGATACAACTATGAATGATGCAACTCAAGAAGAAGATTGAGAAATAGAAGAACCCTAAGAACCTGTAGATCCACCCCAGGAGAAGAATCCTCACAAGAGGAAACATGGATGGGTACGAGAGGCTATCCAAGGTGTAGAACGATATGGGGCTCTAGAAGAAATGCACAGAGAAAGGAAGAGAACTCGATCCTACTCCAGATATGTAGCCCTATTATGTGACATCATTGGTAAAGAACCTTCCAACTATGAAGAAGCGGTAGATAAAAAAGAATGGAAGGATGCTATGAAAGAGGAGTACTAGTAGATCATGAAGAATGATGTCTGGGATGTTGTTCCAAGACCAGAGGGGAAGTCTGTTGTGACTTCCAAGTGGATCCATAAGATCAAGCATGCTGCAGATGGCAGCATAGAAAAATATAAGGCAAGATTTGTGGCTCGTGGCTTCTCCTAAAAAGAAGGAATAGATTATGAAGAAACCTTTGCACCTGTATCCAGATACACTTCCATCATATCAGTACTTGCTTTGGCTGCAGTAATGAAATGGAAGATACACCAGATGGATGTCAAGATTGCTTTCTTGAACGATGTAGTAGAAGAGGAAGTGTATGTGGAGCAACCACTCAGTTTTGAGACACATGACAAGGAGACTCATGTATGTAAATTGAAGAAAGCCCTGTATGGTTTGAAATAGGCACCCAGGACATGGTACGATAGAATTGACAGCTTCCTGACTAGTTTGGGCTTTACCAAGAGTAGAGCAGATTCCAACCTTTACTGCAAGGGTTGAAGAAGGGAACCTAGTGATACTCCTACCGTATGTAGATGATCTATTTGTAACATGTGAGGATGTGTTGATTGCTGATACGAAGAGGAAGCTTGCTACCAATTTCGAGATGAAGGACTTGGGCATGATGCACTATTTTATAGGCATGAAGGTGTGGCAGAATGCAGATGGAATCTCCCCGAGACAAGGGACATATGCATTAGAGATAGTGAAAACGTTCGGGATTATGAACTACAAGGCGATGACCATACCTATGGCATCAAACCTGAATCTATTGAGTGATGCTTCATTAGAGTTGGTTGATGCTACGATGTATCGTCAGATGATTGGGTTCTTGATGTACCTGAAAAACACGAGACTAGACATTTGATTTGCTATGAACACATTGAGCCAGTACCTGACAGATTCGAGACATGTTCACTTGATTGCTGCAAAGCATATTCTGAGGTATCTAAAGGGTACAGTTTATTATGGGCTCAAGTATGAAGTGAATTAGAAGATTAACCTAGAGGGTTATGTGGATTCAGATTGGGTAAGTAGTCCCATTGATAGGAAGAGCACTTCTGGGTGTTACTGGATCATGTCTGATCTCTTGGTTTAGCAGGAAACAATCCTGCGTGGCACTGAGTACAACCTATTATCACTCCAGGAAAATCCTCTAGGTTGTAGCTCGAGGATGCCTGGTAACTTAAAAATGTTTTTTTAGGGTTTTCTGATATGGATCAAGTCGGATGACCTATATAAACTCCCACTCTCAAAACATGCATGAAGCTCACTTAATCACAAGGGTTTTAGCTACAACTTGTTAAGTAGTTTGAAAATAAGGTGCAGGGATGGAGAACTCATCAAGCAGGTAGAATCACATACAAAACGGATGCATGTAAATGGCTAAATCCTGACAAGGATGGTACTTATAAATGAAATCGCGTTAACTCACCAATAGGATGACAACTATTAACTATTAATCAACTTGAAAATTACCTAAATGCACATTCAGGTGTAAGTACAGTAAAGGTAAAGAAGATGTCTGAACAACTCATAACAAAAGAGATTACAATTAGAATAAACAAGATGAGACGCTTGACAATAGAACAGGCTTATAAATCCCTGAAGTCAAACCCTTATTATAAAATCAATAATGGGCTTTATAGCCTTCTACAAAAATGACAGATCTTGAAACTTCGATATGTTTACACAAAAAATACTTGAAAGTGATGGTTTTTTCAGATTAGGGCTTCAAACCCTTGCTAACTATTTGTCTACCTATTGTGAAGATCTAGTTCACTGAGCGAATTTTAAATAATTGAAGTGGTCACTGATAATCACCACTACTGGTTCACTGTGAAATTTCCGCCAACAACCAGTGTCTCGATGTTTTAACTGAAGTGTTTGATAGTGATCACAGGTGCTCTTTCTTTTTTAATCCACCGGATTCTTCTACCTTGTCATCGCGGTCGCCGATCGGAAGTTCTAACCTCTAACCCATCGGCGCCTTAGACCAGAACGCTGCCGTAATGTCGGTGCCTCAAATGATTAACGTCGTGACTATTTATGCATCGGCACTTTCCATCACTAGGTTGTCGATGATTGGAAGCTGAAACAACTAATGCATCGGAACCACAAAGAAGAATTCTTCCGTAGTGTTGGAGGTTCCAACGACTAATCTTCTCAGTGTCGACGATCGAAAGTTGTGTCTTCTAGCCTATGGGCACCTTAGACCGAAACGTTGCTGTTGTTTCGGAGGTGAAACGAACAAATTTTATCGCTGTCAGAAGTCTTTTGACGAAGGAATCAGAGTTTTAGTTCTCTGTGCCACCGACACTGCAGAGGAGCTTAGTTTTAAATTTTCTGATATGTAGTTCTCAGTTCTCCCGATCGCCGATGATTTCCTATTGTCGCTCTATCGGAATGAATATGGATTAATCGGAGGCCTTGTTTGTTCATTTTCCACCGTTTCGGCTCCTTAGTGGACTAACTCTCTGATCCATAACCCTTAGTTCTTCCGATCGCCGATGATTTTCTGTTAATTGATCAGAAGTCGTAGTCTATATATCTTCCACCGTTTCGGCTCCTTAGTGGAATAACTTGCCGACGGTTTATGTTTTCAAGCTCCGACGTGTAGTCTTTAGTTCCTCCGATTGGCGATGATTTTTTATTATGGCAGAACCTGTAGTCAGTTTGTTTCCTACCATTACAGCTCCTTAGTGAACTAACTTGCCGACGGTTTATGTTTTCAAGCTCCGATGCGTAGTCCTTCTTGTCTTACTTCTTTCAAAACTTTATATATTTTTAACTGTCAACGATTTTGCTTTATTTCTATCGGAGGTCAGTAGGAGATGAATCGGAACTTTTTAGTTCTCTATGTCGTCGCTATTTTGGATCCTCAAATGACTAACGTCGTGACGGTTTCGCGATCAGAAATCGGAAGCTCTGTCCTCTATCTCATCGGCACCTTAGAACAGAATGCTACCGTAGTGTTGGCTATTCAACTCACTAATTTTCAAGTCGGAACATTAAACCACTAGATTCTCCATAACGTCGGCGCCATAGAGGACTAAAAATTTGATCGCTATTAAAAAATGTTCCAATGGTAGCTAAAATATTTAGCAATATTCCTAACCACTGAAAAGATTTTCCATCTGCTATTTATCTTCCAACTTTCGGTGGCTAATGAGATGTTCTGATCATCTCCCAAGCCACCGAAAGCTACAACTTTGTGAAATTTTCATAAAAAACAGAGGCTTTCAAACTGTTAGTGACATTCATATCCTTCATTGCATGAATAAAATTCTTCATACGGAAATAAATTTATTTTGGGAGATAACATCTGGCTCCTACTTGGGGATGGGAACCTCCCTGTGAGGTCCCAAGAACCCCAGACCGAAATTCCTTTCCCTAAAAGCAACTAAGTAACTTAACACTAGAATTTATTGTTCCATTGGGCATGGAGTCTTATTCTGAAAGAAAAACAACCTACTATCTACTAATTTACAATCATAAGGCCTTAGAGCCTCAAATAAAATAGAGCTTCAATAACCACCCATTTACTGGGCCATCAAATACCTCTTCACCTTCCAGACTCTGCAATTTGAAGGTGTTATTCGTACGTAACTGGGTTGCTAACCCAAAAATCCCCCACACAGCTCTCAATAGCCTACACCACCTCACAACACTCATTTCACTCCAAAAGACCTTCCATGACCTTCCATTTGACCCCCACACCTCCAAAAGAGCCCAAGGATGAAGAAAAGGGATAAACCCCCCAAAAAAGAGCCCAAAATAGACCCCCAGGAGCTAAAGCCCTAAAAAAGAGGCTAAAACCCTAAAAGGGGCTAAACTTAGGGCAAAAGGGGCTAAAGGCCCAAAAAAGGGGCTAAAGCCTTGACCAAGGGCTTAAAACCCTAAAACCCCTTGGAAAAACTATATAAGGAGGGTGGGGGGTCACTCTCAAAACACTCCTCATTTGCATATTGTTATGCTGCCCGTGGATGCTTTGAGACCTCTTGCTCTCAAACCACCCACTCTCCCTCTCCTCCATCTCCATTTCTCCAAGCCATTGCTCCCCAACCAAGAGAGAGGTGCTCCCATGAGCTAGGGCATGGTGGCCCATTTCCACCCAAGTGAGGTATAGCTTCTTTTCATGCATGTTTATTTACTTGTTTTGTTTTCTAACCAATATTTTCAGTTGTAGGTTTTCCATTAACTTTGTTTACAGGTTGCTTCATAGTAGTATAGGTTTATTTTTGCAGGTTTTGGAGGTGGAACCCTAACCCACTGTGTGCAGAGGGGTTCGGAAGGGCTACATCTCCATATTTCTTTCTGATTTGCTCTTAGATGTAGTCTATAATAGCTTCCATTTATTTGTTCTAGTATAGCTTAGCTTAGTTTCAATTCGCAGCTCTCTTTTTACCATTTTACATTCCATTTTTTAATGTTTTCTAAGGGTAGAAACCTACCCTTGTGCCCTATAGGCAAAAGGGTGCCATTTTTACCCCTGTAGTGAGGAGAAATTCTCACTACAGCTTTGGTGACTCCCCTGGGTTGATCCCACAAGATCTTTGGGCAAAAATTTCAAGTTTTTCAAGTTTTTCAGTTTTTACCCTAGTTTTCAAAAATGATATGTTAGATCTATTTAAATCTGTGTTATTTCTTGTTTTCTGTCAGTGTCGAAGCCTTTCCTAGGCTGAGCTGAGTTAGACTGACCCAATACCAGTTACTGTCGGCCAGATCTGACCCTGCAGCCCCAAAAACACCCCTTTCTGGAGCAGGTCGCTCTTATCGGGGGAAAAGGTGAGGGAAGGTGCACTTAATTGGCAGACAGGCACACCCAGGGCACACTTAATCCTTAGGCAGGCGTGACTTCAGCCTAGGAGCTCAAGTTGTGGCTGTTTTGGCATTTTGTGCGACCCCCTCACTCAGTTTTGGAAAAATATTGCAGCCCCCTCACGGGATTTAGTCAGAAATGTGCGGCCTGTCACACGGATGTTTTCTTTTCAGTTTAATTAGCAACAATTTCTAGTTTTATAGGAATGTTAGTGCGGCCCAGCTGCCTCTGTCCACCATTACAGGTCTCTGTTTATTTCAGTTTTCAATTTTTTGCAAACAAATCAATGAACAATGTGTATATGCTAATCCAATCATTAAGGTTAAATAAAATGAATTAGCCTAACTAAAATTAACCATCTTGCTGCCCCCTTCCTCCTCTACCCAGTCATCACCCTTCGGGGTATTCTAGGATATGACGAAGGGAAAAGCTCGTATAGATCTAGGCACTCCATGGCATTTTTCCTAAACCATTAAAACCAGGTACTACTACATTTCGACCAAAAATCCGACGGCAGTATTGTCGGATTTTTGACACTTCCCTGTCGCATGTACGACACTATGATTTTTTTTAAGCGTCGAAAACTTTTCGTCGGTTATCCGACATCTTTCGAAACCGTCGGTTAAGCGACACCTCAGTTTACCGTCGGTTAAATGTAAAGCGTCGGTTAAGCGACAGAATATCTTCGACGGTAGTGAAATTTTTTTGAGAAAATAACCTTCATGCCGTCGGTAAGCGACAGAAAAGCCATTGATTAAGCGACGGTAGTCAATTTAAAAAAAAAAAAACCTTCATTCTGTCGGTTAAGCGACGGCTATAACCTTCATGCCGTCGATTAAGCGACGGATATAGCCTTCATTTCGTCGGTAAAGCGACAGTTATAGGCATCGCTTAACCGACGCCTGCGAGTGTTTTTAAAAAAAAATACAAAAGCATGTGTAGTGCATACTTTACTAGAGATCTTTTACAAAATGTCCATCTAGTAACTACAAGGCATTCTTAACTACAGGTTTTCTATATATATAATTTTTTTAATTAAAAGTAAAATAATGTAATATATATATATATAATTGCTAAACAATAAAAGATTAAATATATTATTATTTAAACTATGGCAGCCAAATATCAATGTTATCTCCAAATAAGCTTTATATACA